>JAWPHD010021541.1:0-27966 GCA_037043455.1 Cyrtodaria siliqua | reverse complement strand
TGTGCATTAGTGTGAATATTATGCAGTACAATATTCCCTTTTAATCTGATTGGCTAACTAGTAACAACAAATATAAACTTAGAAAGTTCGTTTGTTTTAGGGAGCAGAGTGTACGGGCTTAATTAAGGTTTAACGTGTGTGTAAAAACTGCAGCAACATCCGCCTTCCACCGTATCTTATTAGCAAAATATATATTTGATTCGTTCGTAGTGTGTGGTCATCTGTTTGCCCTAGTAAATAACAATAGATCGCGTTTACATAACCTAGTTATTGTTTAGAAGTAATAGTTTATGATAGTTGTATTACAACTGATCTTATTTAAATGAAAACAACATTGCATAATATTTGTTTATTTGTTTTATAATGTATTGATGATTAAAAATACTGTTTTATCATGTTTGTATTACATTATTTCTTGTTTAAAGTCCCTATCCCGCCATCAACAGGCAAAGTTTACAACATATGTTTACCGTTTCTTATTATATACACTGTTATGACAACCGCTCGGGGCAGGATCCATAACCACAGCATCATCACTCATTCCTTCTTGTTTAGTTTTTCCTAGAACTTTAAATTTATTCTACTTACTTCTCTCCTTTTTTCTTCTTCTTTTGTTCATCGAAAAATGTATTTGAATATTTTATGTTAATTGTATTGCCATCTTGTTAGCTGTTAATTACAATATTGTTGGGACGTGCCTTTATTAATGTTGGTTGAACTTGTGGCCCAACCCTTTTGCTTGTATATAGAAGAAAAGCAATAAAATATGTTTAAAGAATAAAGTTTCTTATTAGTTGGGATGACAATATGGTCATAATGAGGTTTGGTGTACCCTAGAACCTGGTTTAAATCCGCAGCGTCCTTTTTGCCATTGGTCGTTGCAGGGTGGTAACCATGGTGACAACCTTTTTATGTTTATGGTGTCGCATATATTACTTCTGTTTATCCCTGTATTTGCTCTCTGTTTTAAATGAGTCTTTTCGATGAATGCGTTCTGTGAATGCAACATTTCATGTTCGACTTTTGTATCTTGTAATCACTCACCTAAGACATTCACAAGGCGCAAAATATGTCAAACAATAAATACTGAAAGTGGATCCCTTGGAAGCAACAAACACAAACAAGAGATAAAACTAGCAGACTCGGTTTTATTAAGTCTGTTCATGAGAGGTAATGTCAAGTGCAACACCTCTCACGCCTCCTAGCACCGGATTTTAAGCGATATTCTAATCTAACGCCACAAATATTGGGGTTGATGGTCCCAAAGGACCACTAAGTAATAACACTACTGATATGTAGTCGGGGCGACTTTTTATGGCCGCCACACAGCACTAAACAAACGCTAGTGTGAATGTCAATAAGTTTATACTTTCATAACAGAATTAGATCACTCTGTTGATGTGGAGATCTCAATGGTTTCTAAGTTATGATCCAGGGCCATGTCTTAGTGGTGGGGATGGACACCGGGCCAATATCCGTCTGTTCATGCTCAGTAAGTGTATATACAGTTAAAATGTGGAGATTTCGATGTTTTTCAATTCATGACCCATGACATATTTTCCCATGGGTGGGGACGTACACTGGGGCCCTTGCTGGTTGGATGGTTGTATCCGTTTGTTCATGTCCAGTGATTGTATATTATTGTTATAAGGTTGGATCTCAACGGTTTCCAAGTCATGACCCATGGTATATTTCCCCAGCGGTGAGGACGGACCCCAAGGCCGATGCTGCCTGGATCGTTATAACCGTTCGTACATGTCCCGTAAATGTATGAGCCGTATATATGGTTAAAGGGTGTCGATCTCAACGGTTTCCAAGTTATGACCCAGGGGGCTATGTCTCCATGGGTTCGGATTGACACCGAGAACAATGCTAAATGGATGGTTGTATCCGTCTGTCCATGCCCAGTAAGTATATTTATGGTTATAGAGTGGGGATCTATGCAGTTTTCAAGCGATGACTAATGGATTACTTTCCCAGTGATGGAGACCCCAGAGCTGATGCTGGTTTGATGGTTCATGCCCAGTAAGTGTATATATAGTTATATATAAAACCATTGGGACTAAAACGTACATAATTAAAACCGCAGTGATTGAACCGTCCATTTGAATGAATCATCCAATTGATCATTCATGAAAGCTGTTTATAGGCATTTCCTAGAAAATGGTTTTGACTATCGGAAAGAGCCGGTTCAATACCCTATTCAGTGGCCATCAACGGTAAAATAGACTAGCATTTAACTGACAGAGGTTCGATTTTGTAAACTTTCCTTGACTCAATTCGAAAGTCACGCCAATATGACACTTTTGCATCAAATTTCATTCTTTAAACCGATAGACACAATGTATATATTTATCGCAGCGGACAGACCAGATGCTTAATCAGTGTTTGGCTGATAGGGATAGGAAAAGATTCATTCAATAAACACACAATACATGATAAAGTTGGGGAAACGTGATCTTCCGCCATCTTGGAAGTGACTGAACATTTCCTTCCTTACAACTTACAACACAGTAAGAGTAGTTGCTGTAAAATTTGAGAAAGGGAACACTAATAGAAAAAGTCAATATAGGTACACAACTACACATCAGTATAACGTTATTTAGTTATACTTAACAGTCAGCAGGAAATATTCGCTTCTCACCAACACAGCTAGAGTTCGATCTACGTACCGGGAAGTATTTTACGAAGTATAGTGGTCACTTTAAGTTTTAAACTTATTTATTTTACATCGATTGTAACGAAAGCTCTATGAACTTATTTGAATCACTCTCGATGTCTTCCTGGGTAGAACCAGTACTAAGCAATGCAGATAAAGTGTCTTTCTCAGGGACACAACGCATATGGCAATGGCGGGAATCGAACTCACGACTTTTGGATCATGGGTCCAACGCTCTACCACTAGACCACAGCGCTCCACGAAAAAGTGGTCACTTGATCGAAGACTTCGTTTCATCCGACTGAAAAAATCATATAGCAATCACTTTCACGCATACCTGTTTTATCAGATTAATAAATGTATTGAATTTAAATAATAAAGAGGCACAAGACAATCTGTTTAACTCATTTCATGCATCAAAACTAACACATTTGTTGTCCTCCGTCCGTTAACTTTTTCCTATGTGCGCGCTGTCTTTTCCTTTTTGCATCCTTTCTTAACCAAACTTACACAGTAGTATAATATGTCTATAATATCTCGGACTAGTTCTTGAACCAGCTAGATTCGACCGCTAATAACTGAGTTAACTGCTCTTCAATTATGTTCGTTAACTTTTTCTTGTGGACGCTCTAACCTCTCCATTTTTCATCCGATCTTAAAGGGAAATTAGCGACACAGCAAAACTCGCTATGTTACTTGGAAAAGTCAATTCTTAAAATTATAGATACACGTCTTAACTTTTATAATGCTAACCCCTCTTTACTACCTCCGAGACCTAGGTTTTCCTTTCGTAATTTAAAATCGGGAATTCAGGAATTTCATAATAAATTTGTTTTAGTTTCTGCAGATAAAGCAGCTAATAATGTAACTATTGTTTGACGCCTACATTACGTCAATGTTTTATCTCTGGAACTCGGCAGCACCAGTTTGTATACTCCAGTTAATTCAAATGAGGATGATGTTGTTTCCGCACATATCACTCGGTGCACTACTTTCAAGGCTGGTGTAAACGATAAGCAAAATAAACTGCTCGCTTTATTTCTAATTCACGTGCCTGCACCACAACAAACATCTCCAAACTTTTAACTTCTTGTCTTACTGCCGTTAAAGATCACGTTAAACTATATTGTGATAAAACTTATAAAAACCCTGGGATTAATTTATTTTGAAAAAATTCAGGAGACGTTCTTGATAAAATGTTCAATAAAGGTCATGTTTCATCAGTAAGTACTTATGACTTCTCTACACTATATATATACAACCTTATCACCACTTCATCTTATTAAATACAAGCTAATTTCTCTTATTCAAAAAACATTCGCTAGAGAAAATACTACATTTTTGGCATGTAATAATATTAAAGCGTTTTTTACTAACGGCAGTTTAAACAATTATACTATGTGGACTTGCTATGAAGTTTGTGAAGCACTCATCTTCCTAGTAGATACTATTTTCGTCAGGTATGGTACCACCGTTTATAGACAAATTGTTGGTATCCCTATGGGTACGAACTGTGCACCACTTGCCGCAGATTTGTTTTTTTTATGTTGCTATGAAAGGGAGTTCATGTTGAGTCTTTCACCAGATACCCAGGCAGATGTTATTGAAGCTTTTAATGACACCTCTCGGTATCTGGATGACATACTGAGCATTGACAACCCTTTCTTTCCAACTATGGTTGATAATAGTTATCCTAAAGAACTTCAGCTTAATAAAGCTAATATATCTGATAATAACGCTTCATTTCTTGACTTAGATCATGGTGAAATAATTAGCAAAATCTATGACAAGAGAGATGATTTTAATGTTGACATTGTTAATTATCCCCACTTGGATGGGGATATTCCCCGAGCAACTTCTTATGGGGTGTATGTGTCTCAACTTATTCGTTTTTCAAGAGCTTGTACTCGAGTTGAGGACTTTATATTCTTAATCTTTGTATAACTAAAAAACTACTCAATCAGGGTTACCGTTACCATAAACTTCGTAAAACCTTTGCAAAATTGTATTATCGTAACCCTGATCTTCTTTCCAAATATAAAAGTAATTTAAGGACTTATGCGACAAGGACTATCACAGCCTGACCTCTATGGTGATGTGATCTATAAAGTTCGTAAGATTCTTGGTCATGATCACTTTCATACTATCTTTGTTAAACTTGTTAAAATGTTTATCAAAAGAGGTTATGACCATATCATTTTGCAACGTACTGCATGCTTGTTGGTGGACCCTTTTTACAGTTCGCCACTATGCTTTCCTCTTTAATTGTACGATGACCGGACTGGCTGTGGACCCTATAATGACGCCTACCTAAAGCCCATTGGGACGATGACGTTTGATGTTTGTCTATGATCTTTCTTGTCGTGCCCTTAATGATTTATTCTCTTGTTGCTCTGGTATCTGCCAAGTCATTGAGTACCTTCATCGTGGCTTTCTAGGCTATTGTTTTTTTGTATTATATTTATACGAGCATATTTGTATTTTACTTATATTGCCTATTGACGCTGCCTTGGTGGTTAGAGATTAGCTCATGGCGGGGATTTCTTTATTTACACTGTCCTGTTTTAATGGGATGACAGTAGGGTAAGTGTGTGGTTTGGTGCACCCTAGAACCGGTTTAAACCCCCAGTGGCCTTTGTTGCCACTGACCGTTCCAATGCGGTAGCCCTATTGTAAACCCTTTTGTGTTTGTGATTACGTTTGCATTTTTTATTACTTTTGCCTTCTCGTTTGTCTGTTTACGTGTTTGTTTTTGTGTTTTGTGGTTGACTGTCGTCCTTGAATGCTGCTTTCCCTGTCCGATATGTTTATCTTTCGTTAGAGTTCTGAAATACTTGGAAAAGGGTAAAATAATTATCAAATTCGGATGATAAACAAATCAGATATGACCATTTGAAAGTTGTTCTAAAAAGGATATGGGAGCCGCCATTTTTAGAACTATGACGTCACAGTTCCAAATTACCATATATATATATGGAATATTGATGAATATTATTTAAAGCAAAGAGACCAATGCAAATGAATGCAAAATCCTTTACTGGTCATATAAAGCATTATTGCCATTAAGTATATATATTTTTCATACAGTTACTGTTATTTGTTCCTATAAATCAGAAATGTTTCATATTTATAAATATTCCATATAAGGTCATTTAGAACTGTGATGTCATAGCTCTCAAAATGGTGGCTTCCATATCCATTTCAACAGAACTTTCATACTATTGAATATTGTTCACTCGTTTCCTTAGTTCAAAAGCCTTATATACGTATATTCCTAAATTTTGTGTTTCATTTTTATTTTCATGCTTCATTTATTGTTTAAATTTCATGAAACTAGGATTTTTCCAAAAGTATTGTTTTATATACATCTTTCTTAATTCATTGTAGTTTGTACATTCTATTACAAAGTGATATTCGTCTTCTAATAAATGACATTGTTTACACTTTCTATCGTCGTATGGGACCCTTTCCGGTTTTTTCCATCGCCCTGTCTCAATTTCTAGCCTATGCGAGGAGAGTCTTAGTCTTGTAAGGGCCGTTTGAAATTTATTGATATTTAAAACATCAAGATATTGATTAAAATCGAAACTAGCTATAGATCTATAGCATAAAGCTCTTGATGAATTGTTTAATTCTGTGTTCAAATTTTGAATAAAATTATCTTTAAGTCTTTGCTTAAATGCATTTAGAAATGTTGTTACATTGCCTGCCCCTTGTGCAAGCCATACATCATGGAAACCCGATGTTGATAGTAATATTTTGACCTGTGATACCCAATTGATTGTATTTATTTGCCTTTCACAATCTTCTTTAAGCATATCATATACACTTTTTATATATTTAGTTTCATCAGATGTACATATTTTTAGCCAGTATTTTATAATTAAGTATAATCTCCTAGTTTTATAATCTAATCTCCCCGTTTCTCCGTATATAAAGTTATTTTGTGTAGACACTTTCAACCCTAATAGTCGTTTGCAAAAACTCAAATGTGTCCTTTCTACTTGTTGGCCTTTATGGAAACCCCACACTTCTGAAGAATAATTTAATATGGGTGTAACAAGCTTGTCAAATAAATCAAGCGTGTGTTTTTGTGATAGGTTAGTAAAGTTATTAAGATGTTTGTTAAGTTTAAATATTGCCTTTAATGACTGACCAGATAACATTTTATCAGTTTCATTGAATGACCCACCAGACGTAAAGACAATACCCAAGTACTTGAATTTACTAACAATTTCTAGCTCGTTTTCCTTATAATAAAATTTTAAATCATATCGTAATCTTCCTCCTTTTTTAAACACCATTACTTTAGTTATTTTGCATTTAACAATCAATTTCCATCTCTCACAATATACAGCTAATACGTTTAATGCTTTTTGTGTTTTTTTCCGATTTTGCGAATAGAATTATATCATCTGTATATAATAACAAATATAGATTTATCATACCCATCTCTACGCCCTCGACCCCATTTAATGTCAATTGTTCCTCTAAATCATTGAGGTACATACTAAACAAAAATGGCGACAAGCATTCGCCCTGTCTCACGCCAAGCAAACATGAAAAATCGTCGCTGAGTGTATTCATATGCTTAACCCTTGACTTAACACTACTGTACATAGATTGTATCACATCCAGAATTTACCCCTTATCCCAAATTTAATTAGTTTGCACCATGAAATATCCCGGACAACAAAATCAAAGGCCTTTGTGAAATCAACAAATGCACAATAGAGAGTGCCCCCTTGATTTAATGTATGTGTCATGAGGCCATGCAGTATAAAGACATTATCTACGGTGCTCATTCCCCTTCGGAAGCCTGCCTGTGCCGCAATATAGACATGATACTGCTCTGCCCATTGAGTTAATCTGTTGTTAAGTAACCTAGAAAAAAGCTTTCCCATAGTACTGAGGAGTGTAATGCCCCTATAATTGCTTGGGTCCCTTGAATCGCCGCTTTTGAATATGGGAACAATATAGCCCTCACTCCATGAATCTGGGAAATAGCCTCGAGATAAACATGTGTTGAATATTTTATGCAAGTAAGGTAAAAGAGTTTCTGATCCATGTTTATAAAATTCATTAAGTAATAAGTCTGGCCCACTACTGGAATTGTTTCGAAGCTGTTTTATGCATTTAATTAGCTCTTGTTCCGTTATTGTTACGTCGAGTTCTTCGAACATTACTTGAAGTTCGCCGTTAAGGCATCTCTCATTAAATAAGCTTATATCTTCGTCCACTTGATAAAATTGACTATCCGGGTTATTAATGGCTTTAAAGTATAAAGAAAACTGATTGGCAGATATGTTATTTGCAGTAGAGCACGTTGTCGATCCTTTTAATAACTTCCAATAATCACGTGCGTTTGAAAACCTTGCCTCGAGCAGTTTAACCGTATTCGTGTGTCTACATTCAAAGCGTTTTTTCCGTATAGTGTATTTGTATTGAGACCGTGATCTGCACATATTTATTCTGTTTAAGTCCGATTTGTTTTTACGATATAAATTTAAATGACGGAAGAAACTATCCCTTGTAACCTTACATTCATCGTCAAACCACTGCTTTTTTCTTTTCGGTACTGTCAAATGTTTTGCTTTGAAACCTGTTAGTGTGTTAAATAGCGGAGAGCAAACATCGTCCATTATGCCAAGAAAAGAAATAATATTTTCGTCTATACATTTGTAATACCATTTTGCTATTCACTATGAATCTTTTGAACGTATTCTCATTAACATCAGTGAATAATTGAGAGAGAAGATAGAAGGAAAATTTAAGGTGCCACGTGATATTTTGTTACTTCATTGATTAAGTCTGTTTATTAATATGTCTGTGTTAAAAGTTAAATAAATAAATAATAATAATTAAATATTACGCATTTGAAGTTACGCTGTGGCCTTTACCACAATACCTTTACAAACGTGTTTGGGGTAAGCAAGAACACTGTGAGGAATATATACATGACTGTAGTAATCGAGAAATCCTCATAGTTTATATGCTCTATGCACTTTATTTATAGCGAGCACAGCGAGGCACTTCGGGCAGTAGTATAGATAGTGGGGGTTCTGGCGCAATTCTCCACCCTCGCGACAATCAATCAAATAATTATCAGATGTCTCCAGATACACAATTGCAGGCACCAGGCGGTGACGGCATATTTGATGTCAGACATCTTTTACAACTGTACAAGCTGCTTGATTGCCCTCCGCTTAAGAAAAACTTTGCCTAAACCCCCACTATCTATCAAACCTTAATTAATCACCCTCTACTTAGGAAGACTTTGCCTAAACCCTAACTATCTATTAATGTTTGTAAATTACTGAAACATTTGCAATTCATTATGCAAAGTAAGACGGAACCGGACAGTAGTCTTCATCATCGCTGCACATATCCCTTTTTACCATGGAGTATTTTATTTTCCTACACTTTGCTATTTTGTATTTCAGTTCAAGAAGCTCTTCTCTGTTTCTATCCAGCTCACGTTCATAATTATCCATCTCGACCAGCAATCGTCTTTGTTTATTAACTTTAATTTTTTTGGTATCCATAAAATCATCACGAACTACTTCATATTCGACTTGGAGTTGTTTACCTCTCATCAATTCTCTTCTATATTTATCTTTTAAAGTGTTAAGTTTTTTGCAAACCTTTTCTAATCTTTCTTGTCTCATATATAATAATACAATATATAATTATTTTTAAACCTTTATTTAATATTTTCAATATCCTTAAATGGAACCAAACTATTGAAATCTTCATTGTAACCCTTCCATTTAATCAATGCTTGTTTCTTTTTGTAATCACGCAGTATTACTTTTCAATCCTGAATATTTCTTGCTTTGCTTTTATCATTCTAATTCATAAAAGCTCCATCATATTTTGGTAGTTTAAATCTTTTATTTTGTATGTCACAGGATTTGTTTATTGAATTTCATCAACAACAAATATTTCTTCAGTCCAATTTGGAGTATAGCCTTTCTCAAACTTTCTTTTATATTTGGCAGATTTCAGAATAAGGATAGATGTCAGTTACCTGATTTCAGCAAACTCTAAACAGCTTAATATATAGTTAAAGTTTGTTTTTATAAATAAGTAAACCTTTTAACATGAATAATATGTACTCAGTTTATAAATTAAGTGACTCGTGATCGAGAAATTGGACTTTATACAAGACCATAGTCAGAGTGCTAATGTAACACATGTCATTTTTCCTAATGTATTAAATAAGCTCATGATTTTATTTTTGTACAGACTTTGTTATTTTATTTCAAGTTTGTATCAATACTAAATATTGGAAATGCTTTCTTTCATAAAACTACCATTTAAGGCGTCAAAAGACTTCGAAAACATATTAAGTGGACATAGGACGGAAATGTCATTATTAATACTGACATTTATTTCAATTACAAACAGCCAGGCATTTTCATTTTGAAAAATAAATAAATAGTTAGATACCAGTGTTAAACAAATTAAAAAATAAAAATAGATACACAACTTTTCCATAAAAAAATTGAGAAAGACAATACAAAAAAGGACAATAAAGCTCACTGCAAGCTGTACAATCAAAAGTCATACTGAAAATTATGTTACTGTTTCACTTAGCCATCACATTGTGCTTTCTGTGTTAGTTAACATTGACTACAATGTAAAGTGCTAATGTTACATTAGGACATGTATCATTGTCGAGTTCGGCCAAAATTCTAGGTAACAAGTTGAGCATCTATTGTGATATCAATGTTTATGAAGCTCACACTTTATGATAGTTGTTTTAAACATTTTGAATAAATGTTATTTGGTCAAAATAATGTAACGGGACATAAAAAAATTGAGAAAGACTGTTCTGGTGCTAGTGTCACTCGAAGACGGAAAGTGTTACATTAGCAAGAAGTAACATTAGCACTATTTTGAGACAACTCAAGATATAATACAAAAAAGGACAGTAAAGCTCACTGCAAGCTGTACAATCAAAAGTCATACTGAAAATTATGTTACTGTTTCACTTAGCCATTAAATTGTGCTTTTTGTGTTAGTTAACGTTGACTACAATGTAAAGTGCTAATGTTACATTAGGACATCATTGTCGAGTCCAACCAAAATTCTAGGTAACAAGTTGAGCATCTATTGTGATATCAATGTTTATGAAGCTCACACTTTATGATAGTTGTTTTAAACATTTTGAATAAATGTTATTTGGTCAAAATAATGTAACGGGACAGACATTTTAAACAGATTTTTCTTTCTTCTGCAGGATTAGCAAATTTTAGATCGATTAATGTCTCTTTTGCAGGAAAATTTTCCTTTTTCTTTTTAGCTTCGCTATGTTGTTCGCCCGCTGTCGCCATTTTGGTATCGACGAAATAATGCGAGATCATCACGTGATGAATGAGCGGGAAGTTTAAAACTGCTATCGTCACATACTCGGGGTGACGGAAAAAAATCGTCTTACACTAGCAATATTAAACTTGATTGGAATTGAACAAAACACATATTAGACGGAAAAAAACTGTCAGGTTTTTACGAATTACGTAAAATCTTGTAGTTTAGCCAATCACTGTACTCTAAATTATAACCCCAAGAATAAGATTTTTAACATGCAGAAATGCTAATGTCACACTGCCAGAAAGACGGAAATTGATAACATTAGCACTGTCGAGAAAAATGAACAAAATTCCTGATTTTGTTCAAAAGAATGGTTGATTTATCATACTTACATTGTAATTTAGAGAATTTCTGACAATTATATGCCCCTGTTATGATGAAAAAACAGTCGACAGTATTAAATTAAAACAACTATAAAATATCACTATTGGGAGTAGGTAACTTTTGTCCATCAAAAATGTCTCATTTTAGAAAAGAAAAATTAACTTTTCCGTACTTTGACTCCTTAAAATATGATATGATTTACTTCATTTTATTCATTTCATTTGACTGCATAAGAGAAAACAAGGCATTTATTAATTTTACACTTTTTTAACTGTCTTCATTAAAAATATGAAAACGAGTGCTAACTATGCCCTTATTCTGAAATGTGCCGTTTGCTAATTCTAACATTATCCCCTATTAAACTTTGGCTTAATTTGATTACTTCTCATTTTTCCATACAAGTTGAAATATACCATTCCTTTATTCTTTTAATGACTTGCTTTAGTCGGCGTCATTTTAATACTCCGATGTTTTGTGTTATTATACTTGTCAACCATTTCTTGTAACACGTCTAAATATGTGTTTGTATTGTTTGCTGTGTAATATTTCCACATCTTCTATTTTAATGTTCTGTTAAATCGTTCAATTACTACAGCTTTTCCAAAATTACTAAACACATCAATAACATAAGCAAATATGTATTACCTTTATTATACTTTGAAAACGATTGCATATCAACCAAGTCAGCGGACCATATTTTATCAATTTCATTAACAATCACGCGGCGTTGAGTGAACTTTCTTCGGATAGGCTTATGAAGTTCATCTGCTAACTTGTCAGTCCATTTCAACGTCTTTTCTTGTTTTTTGGTGCTCCAAGACCAAGTTTGTATTTAGTACTAATAACCGGCTTAACAATTAAATTTTAGTGATTTTTTCTCCAATAGTTTTGGACTTACTTGTTTTTAAACCGGCTAGCATGCTTTTATCACACATTGATTTATTACTAGGATTTTCGTCATAACAATAATCATGCTCTTTGCAAACAGCATCTAACTCATTTACCGGTTCTCCGCTATCAAGCGGATTACCCGGACCGCAATATTTATAACTAGGGATTGTTAACCCCTTTTTAGGTAATAAAGGAAGTAACACTTTATGAATGTCAATATTCCCACCTTGTGTACTTTAACAAACTGTGTTTTGGTAATAAAACAAGATGCGCAAGTTGCTTTTAACATTCTTCCGCCATTTTTTGCTAAAACATACTGAGGATTAATATTTTCAGTAACCATTTTTTCTTCTATACAATAACTCATATATAAATAAGATTAGACTAAAAAAAATTTAGCCGTTCGTTTACAAAATATGAGTTTATGATGTTTTCATTTTCGACTAGCTTGATAGGTTTTAATAATTTGTAAAGAATACCATACGTACTATTTCCTTCTTGTAACTTTTGAATGAAGAATAGACAGAAATATCCACATAGGAGACTTGTTTTATCTTGATACTGAATAGTGTTGTATTTTATATTAGGTATGTACGCTAAAACTTCTTTTGGTTAGCTCAGACCAAACGGATCGAAGTAATAATTACCATAGTAACAAGTCCAGTGTGTACTAGGTCCAGTATGACCATCAAGATTAATAATACCGCATTCTTGTTTATTTTGTTTTGTTGGTAATTTGTTCTTGCTAAACACTCCTCTGAATTTCTGTATACCTAGCTGCTTAACCCATTTCATTATATCTAAGTTAGAGATAGGTTCGTTTTTGAAAATTAACTTTGTTTACGAATGGGATACTTCTATATGGCCTAATTTGTGAGTCTACTTGTAAACCATTTCCACGATCAACTCTCAATCCTTTTCCATTTCTGCCTACTTGTAAACCTTTTCCAGTGAAGCCGCTAGTAAGAGATCCAATCAATGGAATTCCTAATGATGCAAGCAGTCCAAGAAATTCTCCATCTTGTTGTTGCTGTTTTGTCAAGGTAATAGGACAACAGCCTTTAGACTTTAGCATCTTGTTTCTTTGTGCAAGTGTTAAAGGGAATAGCGCCACAGCCACACCATCTTTATTATTGAGAGTTCTGAAATACTTGAATAAGGGTGAAAGAATTATCAAAATCGTATTATAAACAAAGAAGATATGATCATTTGAAGTTTCTGTTAAAACGGATATGGAAGTGGTCATTTTGAGAGCTATGACATCACAGTTCTAAATGACCATATATGGAATATTTATAAATATGAAAATTTACTGATTTATAGGGAAAAATGACAGCAGCTGTATGAAAAATATGTAATACTTAATGGCAATAATGATTTATATCACCAGTAAAAAAAATCATTCATTTGCAGTGATTTTCTTCGTTTTAAATGATATTTATCAATATTCCGTATATGGTAATATGGAACTATGACTTCATAGATCTAAAAATGGCGGCTCCCATATTTGTTTTAGAACAACCTTTAAATGGTCATATCTTTTTTGTTTATCATCCGATTTTGATAATTCTTTCACCTTTTTCCAAGTTTTTCAGAACTCTCAGTAACAGAGTTGTTTGGCTGTGGCGCTATATTCCCTTTAATTTATTTGATCCAAGAAGTGCTTGTTTTTTGTCACTAGGAATAGTTACCATCCCATTTCCGAATAGTTTACCAATTCCAGTACTTGCTAAGCCACTTAGTGCTCCTGTTGTCAGAGGCGCTAATACCTTGTAATTATGTAACGAATATAATATTTAAATAAATGACAAATATTGAGCGTACATGTAATGTGGCGCTTCTTTCCCGTACCCGCGTATGGCCTTATTAGACCCGAGTTCATAGTATACGGATAACGGTGGTGAATTATGGACAACTCGATTACAATTGCTTTCACTTCGTATGAACACTTTTGTGAGTTTATGTTGAGTAAGTTTAAATGATTAATTATTTATGGACAAACACACTCGCCGTGCACTGAAAGCGTTTCTTCACACTTCCCCCTAGAAAAATCTACAAAATATCCCCCACCACCATGGACAAAAGAGAGGAAAAGTTTCCTCAGACAGACCCCCCCCCCTCCACACACACACACTTACTCCTCACCCCCTAGATTTGTTCATTTAAAAATAATACCCCCCACTCCACCCCCCCCCCCCCACCCCACACACACACCGACCGACCGACCCACACAACACATGTGCACACACACCTGATGCACTAAGATTCCAGTGTGGCAGCACTATAGACTGTAGATAGGTACATTACACTACACACAATCATAAGTCCAGATTATATTGTGCCCATACAGGTGGGTGTTCTATCGTTTAAAATATGGCGGATGGTCTGGTTCTCATTTATTTGACTCAGATAGTGATTTGTAAGTCATTCTGTGGTATGGTAAAAATGACCTCATTATATATAGAATTTAAAAACCTGAATTGTTTTTATTTGTTTTATGACATAATTATGGACCAGTGGTACGATTCACCGGAACACAACAGACCAGAACAGAGATGAAACACCAGGATGTACTGGAACTGCTTTTTCAGTGAAAAGCAAAAATGAGATTTACACTACAGAAGGCTGCATCACACTGAACGTCTTCAAGAAAATAGTTCATCTATCCTTTATTTATATTTAAATGGTTGTCTGTGACTGATAGTTGCATTATTATGTCAGGCATTTACAACCAGCATTGGATGGTGACACGAGCATCTTTTAGGATTGGCCCTCACACTCAGATAAAATCATTGGATTGGATTTCTTCAAACCCAGGCACTGAAGTGAATGCAACTTGCCATCTTGTACAGACGGTTCTTATTCAAGGTAAGATCAGGACAGATGGACTGTGGTGTTAAAATTAAAACAATTATCTCCATCTCTCATCTATTTGTGAATCATATTTAGTGTTATCGGCTAAATACACAGGTCATAGTTTGCATATATTTAGTAATCAATAATAACATAGAAAATATCAACATTTCTGGTAAAAATGTAAAAAAGCAATTGGAACAATGTATGTATATGTATAGAGTTAACAATCTTTCAGTTTAGTTGAAGCAGTGAGGTAAATGCTCAATCTGGCAGTTTAGTTTCTTTCAAGCTAGTCGTAAACGTTTTAATCTAAATATACTGAGTTGCAAAAGAAAGTGTATATAGCTCAGTTGCGAAAGAAAGTGTGCAATGAGTTTTTTTTAGAATAAAATGTATACATTGAAAAATTAATATGTCATGTATGGTACCAAGATTGTTATCATTCTGTTGCCAATATCATGTTGTCATTTGTTTTTCAATAGAGTGAATCATTGAGGAATGTCGCTTGATAAAAAGGATAGGGGTGTAAAGTAAAATTTTCAAAGTGCACATTTTCTTTTGCAACTGAGTATATATATTTGAATTCATTATTATCAAAAACCGTTTTGAACATATTTCAGTCCCCCCCATCAGTATGAACACTATGGTAAATGCAATTTGTCCCTTTCAAATTGTACATTACATTTAATCATTTATTCATTCTTCTTATTATTATTGAGCCCCCCCCCCACCAACTCACCTCCCCCTCCCCCGTCCTCCCCTCCCCCCTCCCCCCTCACCACAGACACACACAGGAGGGTTGAAGGGGTACATCTTCCTGTTCGCTGAAAATATGAGTCAGTGTTACCTTGTTCCCTTGTTCCCTTGTTCCCCACAACTATTTTGCATTGTTTCACACAATTATTTTTCCATGTTCCTCTGTTCTCTAAAAGTATTTTTAATGTTTAAAAAATGTGCCAATGTTCCTCAAAATTCATTCTGGCCTACAGTTATTATAGTTGCAACACTGTCATCACAAAAATATTGTTTGAAATGTTAACTTTTTGTGATTTTTTTATTTTTTATATTAAAACTAGATCATTGAATTTTATTTCCTGTAAAGTCATGTTCCATTGTTCCCTAAAAATATGTGTCAATGTTCTCTTTTTCCTGAAAATAACAGCCAGTGTTCCCTTGTTCACCACAAATAAATGGCCATTTCCCCAAAAAAACTGAGAGGACCTCATTATTGAGTTGCTTTCAATTTGACAAGTTATTTGCATTGTTCTTTCATTGAGTTTTATCTGGTTAAAATTTACTTTCACATTTTCTGTGCTCGCCTCAAGGTTTTACCTTAGTTCATATTACGAATTTGGTACACAATTGAAGAAGTTAGAGAGAAAATTGTTACCGGAATCAGGCGAAAAGTGAGAGTTTGCTGTTCACTTTATCGAAAACGCACACCCGCTAAACAGCTGATTCTCGACCGTGAGTTTCTTAGGCCCTTTTGGAAACGTTTTTCCTGTCTGGTGGTACGCAAATGTACTGAAGTATACAGTTCGCCAAGAATTATTAAAAAGAAAAATCCTGGAGTTCGCGCAATCCGTTGCGAATGCGTTGATGTGTAACTATTACAATTTAGGTGTTCTATCGGGGCACCGTACAGTACAGGTGGCGTCGCTTTTCAATAATTACCGACACCTCTTACATTCAGAAATGTCAAAACATCGAGAATTTATCGGAGTAATTCCTGCATTTCTATCTCGAAAGTAAAACGACAAGAGAATATGGCTTCAAGACACCTCCCCAGATCAACCACGCACCGGGGCAAAACTGCGTCTGAACAGGAGAGGGAAAACTTTGAGAAAAGTCAGGTAGGTTTCAATTTTACAGATCATAGGATGATAGATAGCCTTAGTCTCATTTATTTGACGTTTTTGGGTGCTTTTTTTATTACATACGGACGTTTATAGAATTATTAGATGCACCCTAGATGGAGGATGGAACATATTAAAAATCGTCTGGCCGTTCGAAGATGTGTATTTTATGTACTAAGGTAGGCTATTTAGTTAAATTATTTGTTTTTTAACATTTTCTGTATGAAGATCTACCACTGAATCGCTTTAGCAAATGCTCAAATATGCCACAGGGCAGGGTCACATAAATTTAAGCCATATGTGTAAACATATTTAGAATCCTTATGGTAAATTGAACCTTTATTGGCATCTGCTACTGGACACCTCTTATTTCTTATATAAATAATAAATATAAAGACTTATTTAAATATAAAGATCTGCCTGAGCATCTCCCTTTCTAATAAGTCCATGTCTTTACAGATGATACCACCATATATCTCGATCTTTCTTACAATGGCTCATTCCAAGTATCTTCAGCAAGTGGGAAGCTAAGTAAATGGAATATGAATTTCAACCCTTCTAGATGCCAAGTCAGCCACATAACTAAACGCAACATTATAGCCGCTTACTTTCTTCATAATACAGAATTAGAGTCAGTCTAACCACCTATATGTCTAGGAGTTGCAATCTCAAATGATCTATCCTGGAATAAACATATTGATTCAATCACAAATAATGCTTATCAAACACTAGGCTTTCTCAGTTGACATTTTAAAGTTCACCTTGAGTAGTGCTCTCCTATTTGGTCTCAGTGCACTGAATCAAGTATCAGTCTGATAGAATCTGTTCAGAAATGAATTGCTGTCTGGCTAAAAAGCAATTACAGCCGCACCTCCAGGGTTTGACATTAACTTTTTTTGGCCACTTGTGTCATAGGACAAGTGACTTTAAAAATTGACTTGTCCCCAGCTAAATTTACTTGTCCCCGCACTTCATGTAAAAGGGATAAAAAAACAAGATCGTTATCATTTTTAAGGGGGATTTTCAACTGATAGATATCGCCACATTTTTTTTGTTTATTTTCTAGACTCGATCACGCAGCTGCATGTCCACCTTCATGGCCCATCTTTTCTGAGCAGATTGCAACCGTCTGGGTGACAAAGACTATTTATTTTTCAAGGTCAAGTTAGGTCATTGCCAGTGTTTGTAATATTTATAATATTGTGAGAAAATATGGGTTAAAATACTCCACCTACCGTCTACGCACATGTCCGACATGAGATCGGCAGTTACCGTAAAATTGATTGGTTAAACAAAACTTGTAACTCAGCGATCCAAACTGACTCAACCATTTTTTTTTCAAAAATAATATCGGAAAGGAATAGACACCTACTTGGATACTACTTTTCGGTCATGTGGGTTCAATCACGTGTAATAAACAATGGTGGCGCCCATAGAACCAGCATGCTGCTCGTTATTCCGATGATCTACGAAAATGAGCGAGTTTGTAAGATTTGTACGCAATTAATTACAACATTTTTTTATATTTAACTATAAAATTTAAGCAAAGATATGTTTAAAATCAATCCATTTCCGATTATTGTTACGGTTTACGCAGTCTTAGCCGGGGCAAATAAACCAAACCAATCGAATCGACGTTTGTATCTTTAGAAATACCTACGCGCAGTATTTCAGCTGATATACGGAAATGAGCGAGTTCTGTCGGTTTTTCTCGTAATAAAACGAAAGTCACGCCTCAACCAATGAAAACAAGAGAGTTTGTATTCATCATTTATAAGGTGCTCGACGATGTCTTAACATATGTTTTCACTCGCGATGTTTCATTTTTAAAGATGTAAAATTAATTAATTGATATAAAATTTAGTTGTCCGTCGGACAGGTCACCTGGGACTATTAACTTGTCTCCATTATAATCTGCATGTCATCGGACAACGGACAACCGTTAATGTCAAACCTTGACCTCTAGTGTCATAGACATGTTGACCTCATTACAATGGAGACTCCTTGACCGAGCTGTCACAAAGACTGGTCATGTTTTATAATATCACCAATTATCTTGTAGCTATCTGTCCAGAAGACTGTCTTGTTTTAAATACTAGACCCAGTCAAACACAGTATCCAATCATGGCATAGCATCAGATCCAAACAGCCGCGGAATAAGTATCGGACTGTTGTCCACTGTGATTCAATGCCCCCTAGTATAGTGGCACTACCATTACCACAGTTAAGCCTGGTTATTAGTCCGGTTGGACATGTCTCCACTTAGAAACCTGCGCTGTTTTTATATTTTAACACATCCTGTAAACATCTCTCTTTATTCGTTCATCTTTTAAATTCTCGCTAACATTCTTGTCAATGACAAACACAAGTCGACTGTGCATTTCAGGGTGCCTAGACGTCGAATATGAATCAAGATTTTTTTACTTTACTTTCCATATATTTTCATACCTGATATGATTGAATAGAATGAAAACTGAATCTGCTGGAATTTTCGCATAGCCATCCTCGAAGCTTTGCAAAGCAAAAGTATCATTTTGACCCCCTCTGTTTACATGTAATTTTACTGACAGTCGAAAACAAAACTGGCGACGGCGGAACATTCCAAAAAATCAGTTGAACAATAGTGGTGTAAATAATAAAATATAAATGCAGTATACTGTTTACCTACGTTTTATTTGTTAGATATAATGTTTTTCATTCCAAAATAAAATGTAAGTATGATCAATTGCTGGAGGTGCTGAACATGGAGCCACAACACCACCCTGCATAACCTACATTTATGTGTTACATCAGAACGCTAGAAACAGACATTCGCAGATGACACTTTCTACAAATAATGCCGCAATGTTTAAATTTTTACAATGTAAACAAGGGGGTCAAAATGAATGTTAGGCTTTGTGAAGCTCTGTTTTCATTCTATCTAACCATTTCAGGTATGAAAAGATATAGCAAGTAATAAAAAAATTCTCCCCAGCAGATAAATAAAGCAGGCTTTATTTTGGATTTTATTTGCTGAGGTAGCAATTGTTCAGAATCACTGTCCAAAAGTATCCATAAACATCCAAACTAGTTTTGGGAATTTCCAAATTTTTAAAAATTTTGTATGAAAGGCCAGTCAAAGTTGTCATCATTTTTTTCCTGTGTTGGTTGCTTAAGCGTAAAAAATCAAAAGTTAAACCATGTCACTGTTGTACTTGGGCAGGTGTGCAATTTACTGCTGTATCATTGCAAATTTCAAACACATATTTTATATAAAAAAAAGAAGAGCTTTTGAAGACTTAAATCAGTTCTGAAAGACAGCGAGCTTTGCATCGCGGCACATAGCTGTGGCCTCATTACAAAATTGACAGAATTCATAACATCTGTCGACATGAGTGCAAACAATGACCATATATACAGCTCCAGATAAGGTTCTTATTTGCGTAAATACAAAATTAAAATGATGAGAAAAGCAATAGAATATAGCATGCTTATCATAATGCAAAAGAAATATATGGAATGCAATTCATTGTCAACCAATGGGGTATTTAACTATTTACCCCCAGTATTCTCACCACATCTCGAAATCAAATTAACTGTAGGTAAAAGACCAAACAAGCCGCGCGTATAAGACTGGTTCCAAAAGTGTGTGCCATTGAATTGATTTGTTTTGTTTGCTGTATACACATCCTATGGTCTATGATATGCTATAGACCATCTATCGTGTAGTCATCTGCTACAAAACTGTCCTCTCACAACAAACACGGATGCAAAGAATCTACTCAAAGAACACAAATGAAAACCATAAGCAATTGTTTTAAGTACCATGTTTGATTGTTGATTAGGTTTTTAAGGAAATGCCCAAATTGAAAAATGGGTGGGATAAAAAAAAATACTTAATTGAAAATCATTCTTTACTGCCCCAAAATGCTTCTGTTACTAAAATTCCAGCTTCAAAATATAGTTCCTAGCCAGGCAATCCTTTTTTTCAATATAGTTCTGCCATCTGTTGCATTTAAATCGATAAAATGCTGGTATGAGCATAGAGTCTCTAATCTGGCTGTCGTCTCAGTGGTTAAAGTTGCTTTTAATATTTACACTCAGAATCTTAAAAAGTCTATCAGTCTTTTTCTGAATAACTCTGAACCTTATTTGTGTGACCCCGAAGGGCGGCATTTAGTAGTCGCCCTGTCAGTCCGTCTGTACAATTGTGTCCGGTCAATAACTCTGACATTCATGGACGGATTTTCAAATAACTTGGCACAAATGCTCACCACAACAAGACGACGTGCCGCACACAAAATCCAGCGGACCGTGGTCCAAGGTCAATGTCACACTTCGAGGTCAAAGGCCAAAAAGAAGTGCTTTTGTGTCCGGTTAATAACTCGGATATATTGGGCGGATTTTCAAATAACTAAGTGCTCACCACAACAAGACGATGTGTCAGGCACAAAATCCAGGTCCATGTCTCCAAGGTCACACTTAAAGGTCAAAGGTCACTTTGGGGCATTTGTCACTTACAGTGACATTTCTTGTTATATTTGATAAATTCAAAGGAGACTTAATGCAGACTATTTGATTGGCTGATAACTTAATTTCTCTCAAATATACTCATGGTCAATGAAAACCCACCACAAAACAAATTCTTCTAAAAGTTAGAATTTGAGGCATTTTGTATAAAATATGATATAATCAATATAATGAGTCGACATTTAACATTTTTCACATGCATATCTGGACTTAGTGCATTCCACATTGTTGTTATCTGGACTTAGTGCATTCCACATTGTTGTTATGAAATGCACATGCATTTCTATTTTTTTTTAGTTAAATCGCACAAAGCAATAATTTTCTCGGAAATATTCATTGCCCAATACTAACAGAAGTCAAACAATAAACAGTAAAATCAATTAGAATGTGTTCAGGGACAGATTAATGCAGTTTGAAATTAAGTCAAACATTTTTCTTTGTATGATTATCCATAGATGAAAAGGTAAATAACTGCATTAACTGCTTGTCCTACAAGCCTAGCAGTAACCATGTAAGACAAGTTACATGTAGGTATCAAGATTAAAACTAAAAAAATAACATATTGAGTTAATGGTGCGTTTTTCATTGACATCAGTATATTATAAACATGAACAAACATAAGGACATAGCCAGTCTAGTACTTACATAGACACATTATGATCAAATAGAAAGGAATATGTCAGGCTGTATAGATATATGTATTCTAACCATATTTCCCCTAATAGTAGCGCCTAGGCAAAACGCCAAAGATGCGCTCTTATAAAATTAAAAAATTGTTGTTTTTATTAGTGTTAAATACAAAAGATTGAAAAATAATTGAATTTTGATTTGTTGAGAAGGGGGAGGAGGGGGGGAGTGGGGTGGGGTGTGTGGGAAGAAGTGGGGTGGGGGAGAAGTGGGTGTGTGGGCGGGGGGAGAAGTGGGTGTGTGGGGGAAGTTGGGTGTTGGGGCGGGGGGAAGTGCGTTGTTTGGGCGGCGGGGAGAAGTGGGGTGGAGAAGTGGGGGCTGGGGGCTACTATTAGGGGAAATACAGGTATGTGTAGTAATCAGCTGCACTGTTCAATTTACCTCAATTGTGGCTTAGTAGTAAAGTGTCCACCTTGCTTGATGGAGGTCGTGGGTTCGATCCCCCGTCAGTTTACACCAGTGTTTTAGCCAGCCAACCGTGCGGCCTTCTTTTGCACGGACGTTTTTGAAAAATCGCTCTGACCAATAAATTACCCCTGGGCAGAGACTCACTAATCAACTTGTCGCAAATTGGCACGTAGTGCGTGTTAGCAAATTATTTTGCACACCCTGTTTTCATATTTGCACACCAAGTTCTTGAATATCTGCCTAATACACTGGTTTACACTAGACTTCATAATGATAAACTGACAGTAGCTTCTTTGCTTGATGTTGTGTATATAGAATATGCATGTTTTATGAAAGTTACACATGTGTAATAATTATAGATGTATGTAAGAATTATATTATCCAAATTAATTGTAGATGTATGTAAGAATTATATTATCCGAATTAATATAGAGATATGTAAGAATTATATTATCCGAAATAATATTATTTTTTATCAGTTAATGTTTAGTTTTATTTTAGCAGAGTTCAATTATCATAATGTTTACCCGTTAAAACTCAGATTTCGTGGAGGAGTATTAATTTCAGGGAAGGTTTACAGTGCGTTTGAAAATCCGGGACCCGACCCCACCAGTGCGTTTGAAAATCCGGGACCCGACCCCACCGAGGATTGAACCTCTGACCTGAGAGTATATTAACATGATTTGAAAATATTGTAAGAAAGTGGCACACTTTGACTTGGTGGCACATTCTATTTTTGTAGGGTTTATAATAGCGATTCCATTGCTTGTTTTCATTTATTTCAGACTAGTGCCATCAACAAGGCTATCAATTCATTAGAGACGCCAGTGAAGGAAAAACAAACTTAGAAGTATCCTTTACTATTAAAACGAGAAGCTAGATTATGAAGTCGTGTGTCGTTTATTTGTTCCGAGTTCCATTTGTAGGAGTGTCATTAACTTTTTCAGTAAGCGACACCCACAGTAGAGTAGCCAAGTATATTGATTGATACTTGTATAAAATTCTAGTAAAAATTTATTCATAGACTAGTAACCAGGTAGATGAGTCAAAGTAGCAAGGGGAAATCTTCACCTACGTACACTCTTAATGAAACCCTTGCATTTAATCTCCACGTTGAATGATTTACATGTACCCTTGCAAATTTATACTTTACATAAATGTATAATCATGTTTCCTAAACTTGTGTTAGTTATAGAAGTCTGAGCATAACCAACCCTATAATATTTCCCACTCAGACTTTTTGTAAATTTGAATATTAAGATTGGTAACATGACAGTTTGGTTTTTTTTTCCCATTGTCCAAATAGTGTTTGGCTCCCCCCATTTCCCTTTTACCGAGAACAGTTGGCCTACCATATTCCCCTAATGTGTATAGTAGTGCCAGGCACTATGCAAAATACCAAGAGGCCACTCTTATAAATTTTAATTTATAAGGGTTATACAAAATATTCAAAGAATAATTATTTTTTAGTTTTATTTTTGGATAGCAAACGATTGAAAATGTAACTGAATTTTGAAGATTTTCAAGGAAGCGGAGTTGTCCGTCGTCCGTTAACTTTTGTTTCGTAAACTTTACCAGATTGTTAATTTCAATGAAAGCTCGGACAGTTTCGAAAACCAGCCAGATCGGACCAGTAACAGTGGAGTCATGGCCGTTGATTAGTTAAAAATGCTATATTTAGCGCCCTCTTCATTTTTTCTCATACCAGTCTTTTTCGAACTTTACTCGGACGAGTTCGCAAAACCAACCAGATCTGACCATTTATTATCTTTGATTTTCTGAAATATGCTTAGTACAGCCTCGTTAACATGATATGGCCTTAATTTTCATCGGATCTTTTCTAGCCTTAACCTCTGGCCAGATTTCAGCGGAACTTGGCAAGGTATGATCAGTGCCAAGCCTATTTGCACATGTCATCGCCATGTTTCCGGTTAAATGATTTTTAGCGGAATTTTTTTCACCCATTCATTGGAAAAAAATTGTGTTGTTTTTGCCTTAAATTGGGATTTGTTCACTATCAAACAGAAGCAAATATTGTACATGTTTAAATACTTTTGCAAACACATTAGGTGTATACCTTCTCTTGTATTATTTCAATATCCTCCCTAAAAGTATATTTTCCCCCCTTTTTGTCTCGCCTTTTCGAAGAAAAAAAAGAGAAATAGGTGTTTGCTTTTCCAGCGGCTGGCAGCGGTCAACATTCAAGTTTTGCGTTTAGGTCATTTTCTCACAAACTGTATGCACTAGACCTTTCAAACTTTGTTTATAGTTGTATCATGGGTGGTACATTGCAACGTGACAAAGTATAATGTGGAAGTGACCTTAGACCTTCCAAGCAAAGGGCAGATAACTTACTAATTTTTAGGTCAAGTTTTGCGTTTAGGTCACTTGTTCACAAAACTGTATGCACCTAGACCTTTGAAACTTTGCTTATAGTTGTATCTCGTGGTGGTACATGGCAACGTGACAAGCAAATGTGGAAGTGACCTTGACCTTCGAAGCCAAAGGGCAGAAACTTAATAATTTGTAGGTTCAACTTTTGCGTTTTAGGTCAACTTTTTCACAACTGTATGCACTAGACCTTTAAAAACTTTCCTTTTAGTTGTATCTTTGAGTGGTACATCTCAAACTTGACAAAGCAAAATCGTGGAAGTGACCTTGACCCTCCAAGCAAGGGCAGATACAACCTTATAATTTTTACCTTCAACTTTGGTGTTTTAGGTCACTTTTCACAAACTGTATGCACTAAGACCTTTCAAACTTCTGCCTTACAGTTGATATCTTGAGTGGTACGTTGCAACGTGACAAAGCCAATGTGGATGTGACCTTCACCATCCAATCAAAGGGCGAGATTAACTTTAGATTGTTACATTTACATCACTTTCTCTATGAACTAGAATTATACACTAAATGTTCTAAACCCGAATTTTATAGCTTAATCTTTGGAAGAAAATATATTCTATTTTGACATAGTTGTTGTCTTCGGCTATGCATATTTTTTTTCGCCTTGACCTACTTTTTGGAGCTGATGATTTTTAGCTCGCTACTGGCCAGAGGCCTTCATTTTTCATCCGATCTTCACCAAACTTTACCAGATTGTTAATATCAATGAAAGCTCGCACAAGTCTCGAAAACCAGCCCAGATCGGACCAATTATGAACAGTTGAGTTATGGCCGTAATTTAGTTAGAAATAATGCTATTTTTTTGCCTAGTTAATATGATAGGGCTTTCATTTTTTTTGCCTCTCGATCTTTACCAAACTTTTACCAGATTGCTTCTGCCTTTTTCTTTTTCTCATTATTAGTATATTTGTTGGGTTTTTGTTTGTTTTGGGTTTTTTAATAGATAATATATTTTTTATTTCTTTTTTTTTTATTATTTAAAATATATATATATATATATATTTTTTTCTACATTTTCTTATTTCATTATTGTTTTGTCTTTAATTTGTGTTTTTGACATCGTGTGTTAGCAGGAAGCATTGCTGTGCCTATTGCAATTTTTCTTTTCCGGTTCAGTTGGTTTTTAGCTCTATTGATTAGGCAGCGCGTAATCAGCAGCAGCTTATGCAGTGTGGCGGTGTCCGTCTGTCCGTCCATAAACTTTTTTTTGTAGCGATTACTCCTCTGAAACTACTGAATGGATTTTCATGAAAACTTGCCCATGAAGGTCTTGTTGATCCTAGCAAAATTTCATGTTGATGTGAAATCCAAAGATGGCCACCAAATCTAAAAACAGATTTTTAAAAAACAAGTTCTTGTAGCAACAACTTTTTGAAAACTCTTAAGTGATATTGATATGGGACTTTTCTAAAATGATCAGCATAACATGATGTTGGTCATTGTCGAAAATCTTTTGATTTGACGTTAAAAATGGCTGCCAGCAGCCATCTTTGTTTACATAGATTTATTTAGTAATAACTTGTAGCGTCTACTGTTCTGAAACTACTGGACGGATTTCCCATGAAACTTCACAGGGAATGTTGCTCTTGATGTCTAAATGATCCTAGCAAACATTTCAGGTTGATCGGAAATCCAAGATGGCCACCATGGCTAAATATAGATTTCAAAATGCAAGTTTGTAGCGACTACTCTCTGAAAACTGTAAGTTATATTGCATATGGGACTTTTTCTAAAAATGATCAGTATGACATGATGTTGATCGTTGTCAAAAATTATTTTGATTTGACGTTAAACATGGCCCACCAGCGGCCATCTTTGTTTACATAGAGTTATATAATGAAAACTTGTAGCGACTATCTTCTCTGAACTACTTGATGGCTGTTCATGAAACTTCACAGGATGCTGATCTGGCTATCAAAAACCTATCGGTAGAGCTTCAACGTCAATGGACCTCTTCTTAAAGGGAGATACGGCCCCTTGACATTTCTTTTTAGATCACCTGAGCCGAAGGCTCAAGGTGAGCTATTGGGGATCGACTCTGCGTCTGTCGTCCGTCGTCCGTCGTCCGTCGTCCGTCCGTCCGTCGTCGTCGTTAACTTTTCTTTCAAACGATTTTCTCGCTCAGAAACCGCTTGGCTAAATTTTTGACTAAACTTCACATGGAATGATCCTTAGATGGAATGCTTTTCTTAGGTTTGTTAAAATTAGGTCAGGCGCGACATCCAAGATGGCCGCCATTACCATATAGTAGTCGAAACCTTAAAAAATCTTCTTCTCCAGAACCGCAGGACAGATTTCAACAGTTTTTCTTTTAAAATGATCGCCAACGCCTAGACTATCAAATTTGTTCAAAATGAAGTCCCGTGGTCAAAAATGGCCTGTGCCCCCTTGGATCCAAAATTTGTACTATTGAGATTTTGCATGTTTTTCACTATAGACATATAGGAAAAAAATTTAAAAAATCTTCTTCTCTGAAACCACAAGGCGACAGAGCTTTCATGTATTACATGTAGCATCAGCTTATGGTCCTCTCTACTAAATATTTGTTGTTCAGATTGGTGACCCTGGGGTCAAATTTGTCCCCCGCCACGGTGGTCACAAGTTTTACTATAGACTATAATAGGGGAAAAAAATTAATATCTTCTCAGAAACTACAAGAGGCCAGAGGTTTGATACTTTTGCATTTTACTATAAGCATATGTCCTTTACCAAGTTTGTTCAAATGGTGACCCAAGGGGTCACATTTGGCCCCACCCCGGGGGGTCACAGTTTTACATAGGCTTGTATAGGGAAAAACTGAAAAAAAATCTTCTTCTCTGAAACTACAGGAGCCTGAGGTTTAATATTTTGCCATTTACTATAAGATTATAGTCCTTTACCAGGCTTTGTTCAAATGGTGACCCTGGGGTCACATTTGGCCCCGTCCCCGGTGGTCACAGTTTTTACATAGACTTGTATAGGGAAAAACTTTTAAAACATCTGCTTCTCTGAAACTAC
>JAWPHD010021540.1:0-27966 GCA_037043455.1 Cyrtodaria siliqua | reverse complement strand
CAATGCTATCATATAGCGTGAAAATTTCTTTTGTTTCATTGTTTTTTCTTTGTATAAGGCTTTATGGGCGTGTGACACTGACCGGTTCGGGGCGAATTACTCTGTATGATTTCGTTTGTGGCATTACTTGTTTCATTTCACCATCTAGGTACTATGGCATGTTAGTGGTAGTATTGTTCTTATAGTCCCTTCTCGAAATTTCATGAACGTCAACAACAATCCTGCCGTAATCATGCCATCGTACCGATGTAGTTATATGTTTGCAATTTCGTTACATTTAGTTGTAATATTGTCAGTGACTAATTCATTTATTTGCACATACTCATTGCTTAGAAAGGTTTCGTCCACAGCTTGTCTCGCTAAAACTGTAGTGCATCCCTACGAACGACTGCCTCTGGGCCGCAAATACTATAATAATATGATATTTGTTCAATATGGGCTAGTAGTCCAGTTTACAGCTGTCGCTTGCATATGGACTTTAGCTTTACTATTACAATCGGGAGATATACACCCAAACCCTGGACCTACACTATCAAACAATTCCTCCGCGTTGTCTGACTCTAATATAGAAAGTACAACTTCGCATATTTCAGAAACTCTTGATCTTTCACACAATTTGTCATTGATTAATTACAATGTCCAAAGTTTACGGCCAAACCTTGATCTGCTAAGTGTGTAATTGAACCAATTTGATATTCTTACCTTTTCCGAAACTTGGCTAAATGAATCCTTGCACTCAGAAGAACTTTCTATCCCGTCTTTTTATAGCCCTGAACGAAAAGATCGCTCTGGAGATAATCATGGCGGTGTTATTGTATACGTCAAGAATAATCTTAAATATATACGAAGGAAGGATCTTGAAATGCCCCGTTTGGAATGTATTTGGATTGATATTTCACTAAATCATAAACACATACTCATAGGAGTATTTTATAGACCTCCAAGTGCTGATTCAAATTATTATAATATGATAGAAGATTCTATCCACCTCTCAGTAGATACAGGTATTAAAGATATTATTGTTACGGGGGATTTTAACTTGAATATGCTAAATTGCCAAAGCGCTCGTAAAATAAACTCTTTATGCCAACAGTTTGGTCTAAGTCAAACTATAAATGAACCTACTCATTTCACTGAACATTCATCTTCTCTAATTGATATCATGCTAGTTAGTAATAAAGATAATTTAATAATAAGTGGCGTTGCCGATCCCTTTTTAGATCAAGAACGAAGGTACCATTGTCCACTTTTTGCTATTTTCAAGTTCAAGAAACCTAAATTCAAATCTTATACTAGAAAAATCTGGAAATATGATCAAGGTGATTATAATCTATTGCGAAGTAAAGCTATCGAAACTGTTTGGTCGGACTTATCAGATGATGATATTAATGTCTATGCAAGTAATATAACAAACACAATTGTATCTATAACTGAACAATGCATTCCAAATCTGATAATTCGTATTACTAGTAGACCTTACGAACCTCCTTGGATTAATAACTTAATAAAACGAAAAATTAGAGCTAGAAAAAGATTATATAAAAAGGCCAAACTATCAACACTTCAACACCACTGGGATAAGTTTAGACAAATTAGAAATGAAGTTATAACATTAATACGTGAATCAAAACTAATTTACTTCGATAGTCTCTCCCGTAAACTTAAATCCCCTGATATTTCCTCAAGGGACTGGTGGAAAACACTCAAAACCTTTATTTCGTCCAATAACAAACCCTCCATTCCATCTCTTTTATACAACGATCAGGTCGTGTCAGATGAAACAGAAAAGGCCAATTTACTTAATGATTTTTTTAAAAAACAGACAATTTTAAATGACAATAACGTCGAAGTTCCCTTCATGCCCCCTAGTAACGTTAGCATGCATTTAATGGTACTTACCCCAGATGAAGTTCAGTCCGTCTTAAAGGGTCTCCCAATTGGTAAAGCAACTGGTCCAGATGAAGTTAGCAACCGTATCCTTCGGGAACTTTCCAGTGAGCTATCAATTCCTCTTTGTAATTTGTTTAATAAATCTCTAGCTGATGGAAAAGTCCCGAATATTTGGAAGGAAGCTTTTGTGTGTGCCGCTTTCAAGAACGGTGACCCATCATCTGTTAATAACTACCGTCCTATCTCTCTTTTAAGTAACATTAACAAAGTTTTGGAAAGATTAGTCTTTAAACATGTATTTAATTATCTTCGCGTCAATAGTTTTCTATCGGCTCTGCAGTCTGGCTTCATGCCGGGCGATTCGACCGTAAATCAACTTACTTATCTTTATAATACTTTCTGTCAAGCACTGGATGTAGGTAAAGAAGTAAGAGTTATCTTCTTTGATATAAGCAAAGCTTTCGATCGCGTATGGCACAACGCTCTTTTAGCGAAACTTAAGTCTGCTGGTATGTCGGATGCACTTACAAACTGGTTTTCCAATTATCTAGAAAATAGACGCCAATGCGTTATAGTTCCTGGTGCTAAATCAGAGTGGATTTCTATAAACGCAGGGGTACCACAAGGCTCTATCTTAGGGCCTCTTCTATTTTTAATATATATCAATGACATTGTTACGGATATAGATTCCAACATTCGTCTGTTCGCTGATGACACAAGTCTATATATTATTGTTGACCATGTAAATACCGCAGCCGATATCCTAAATTCCGATATAGTAAAAATAACTGACTGGGCGAATAAATGGCTTGTCACTTTTAACCCTACAAAGACTGAATCATTATTGATATCTCGTAAAAGAAACAAACCCATACATCCACCTTTAAATATGCCTAATCAACAAATACCAGAAGTTACAACTCATAAACATCTGGGCGTGAAGCTTTCAAACGACTGCAGTTGGCATTGCCACATAGAATATATGACAGCTAAAGCATGGACCAGAATAAATATAATGAGAAAACTTAAATTCCAGCTGGATCGTAAATCCTTAAAAATAATATATATTAGTTTTATAAGGCCCCTGTTAGAATATGCGGATGTCATCTGGGATAACTGCACACTTTATGAAAAACTGGAACTAGATAAAATCCAAAATGAAGCAGCTAGAATTGTAACAGGAGCTACCAAACTTGTATCCTTAAATAATTTGCACACGGAAGTAGGCTGGGAAACGCTTGACGCTCGAAGGCGTAAACATAAGCTTGTTCTATTTTATAAAATGAATCATAACTTGGCACCACCGTATCTTACTACATTAGTTCCTCCTCTAGTAGGAGACGAGTCTCGATACAGCTTACGAAATGCAAATAATCTTCAAACAATTCATTCTCGAACACAAAGTTACTCCGATTCATTTTTACCTTCTGTTGTTCGTGAATTCAATTTACTCCCGCAGGACGCCAGATCCTTAGAATCTGTCTACTCTTTCAAACGATATCTTACCCATGAAACACGTCCCCCGAAGTATTACTACACAGGTGACAGGAAAGCACAAATCCTACACACACGTCTCAGAACAAACTGTAGTTCATTAAACCATCACTTGTTTATCAAAAATATAACTGACTCTCCTCTGTGTCACTGTGGTAGTATCGAGAACACTGAGCATTTCTTCTTCACGTGTCCAACCTATCACATTATTCGCTTAGAACTTATCAACTCTCTTTCACATATATGTACTATCTCAACTAATATTCTCCTTTGTGGTGACCCCAATCTCAGTTACGAAACAAATGAAGTGATCTTTGAAAATGTGCAAAATTTTATATTAAAAAGCAAACGATTTTAAACTGACATTACTTATCACACATCAGTAAATGAATAAGTTAGATGCTGCTAGTACGGATGGTTCGCCCCTACCCATTGTCGCCGCCCATATTTCCCTTACATTTTTTTTTTATATAGTAGTAGTATTATTTAATATATCAATTTTATTATCTTTTGTGTGTGCGTTTTTCTTAGCTTTCAAACGTACTTTTCCTTCTAAATCTTGATAACATTTTCCATTGTATAAGAAATATTATGTTTCTATTTTCTCTTCTTGAGTAATGTATAATAAATCTGCCATTCTAATGTTACATATAAACATGGTAAGGAAAGGAACTTAATAAGCATTACGCTTCCGTCCCAATCCTTTATTTGTTGTTATTGTATATATGCTTAACTTGTAATTACAATGAATAAAATATGTTTAAACTAATATAAGTAAAGATGACTCTGAATATACGGTTAACTGTCAATAAATACTGATAAGGGAAATCATTTGGAAGCAACAAACACAACCAAGAGTACAAAGTAGGAAACTCGTTTTTTTTGAGTCAGTTCATGGGAGGTAATGTTATAAACAACAACTCTCACGACCACTTACCTGCTTATGCAATATTCTACTTCGAAGGCACCTAAAGCTGGTTGGTCCTTTTGCAAATCGGGATATTGTCTTCCCGAGTGAAATCGTACAAGACACGTAATACACACGTCTCTTAAATACCTCTAGGTATTTGCTCTTTTTTTTTAAAGAAACAGTACTACAGAAGGCGTGTGCATTATCTCATATTATTGGAGAGCACTGTAATAACAACACATAAAATATTTTTTAAACTTTAATAGATTTGGCAAATATTGGGCGTGGCATGGATTGATAAACAAGCCCCAATCATGGGGCTTAACAATTGGGCTGCCGGTAAGCACAAAAGACCATTATGGCAAGCCCTTACAGTAGAAAGCATTAAGCAATAAAGCAAATTGAATATTACAATATTAAGGACATAAATACATGTGCACCAAATTAAATGTTCATTATGAAAGCAACTTTTCTGATAAGCATTTAAGCAAGTGTTGAAAGCACGGTTGATATTCAAGCATAATTACAAGTGCACCGAATTCAATCAATTCAAATGTTTTTTAGCAATTCGTACGGACAGCAAATTTGTATATAATTTATGTTTAGATTACAATTCAGTCTCTGGGTATACAGGAGCTGAATAAAGTTAAACTCAAACTTATATGTCCTTCCTTTCACACCTTCGCTGCCCGCACACAAACACATCAACTAGTTGTGATCCAAATGTTCCATCAAGTATGTAAGTGCACTGATCGTCCATGCCACACCAGTAATTGTTGACTAGGTAAGTGGATCCAGGTGAAGGCATCAACTGAAAATATATAACTCAGAAAAAGCAACATGATCTTGCAACATAAAATGCTATCTTTTGAATAGAAGTATTGACACACATTTAGACTGTCTTAGATGAACTTGTTGTACTTATACAACTGAAAGACAATATTATCGATTTAAATCAAATGATCCTGTGGGCAGGGAGGGAGGGAATTTCAGTTTTTAAATGTAAGCTCAAAGCAAATCTTACCTATTTGTGAACAAATCAACATGCCGGTGTACATATACGAAGAAATGCACCGTGAAAATTACTCAAGTCCAGACTCTATTGTGCCCATCGAGTGAGGTATACCTTGACGTGTTCGTTGGCGGACGGACTATAAACCTTAGAACTACACACACACACACGTGAAAATTACTCGTATCCTCCAATAACTGTGACTATAAAATAGATTTTTTATAGTCAGTATTATTGGAGAGCACTGTAATAACAACACATAAAATATTTTTTAAACTTTAATAGATTTGGCAAATATTGGGCGTGGCATGGATTGATAAACAAGCCCCAATCATGGGGCTTAACAATTGGGCTGCCGGTAAGCACAAAAGACCATTATGGCAAGCCCTTACAGTAGAAAGCATTAAGCAATAAAGCAAATTGAATATTACAATATTAAGGACATAAATACATGTGCACCAAATTAAATGTTCATTATGAAAGCAACTTTTCTGATAAGCATTTAAGCAAGTGTTGAAAGCACGGTTGATATTCAAGCATAATTACAAGTGCACCGAATTCAATCAATTCAAATGTTTTTTAGCAATTCGTACGGACAGCAAATTTGTATATAATTTATGTTTAGATTACAATTCAGTCTCTGGGTATACAGGAGCTGAATAAAGTTAAACTCAAACTTATATATGTCCTTCCATTCACACCTTCGCTGCCCGCCATATGGATGGGAGCCCGGACACTCCCATCATGGAGTGTCCAGGCTCCCATCCACCGCCAAAAACGGAGGAAACATTTTTTTTTTTGGCAGCAGCGAAGAGTGTGTATAAAAAGCAAAATATCCAAATGCCACGCCCAAAACAGAAAAGGTGCCAAAAAAGTATATATTTCCTTAGCACTGCCCACTTTTAATGAAACATTAAAATCCAGCCAGAAACTGGTTAAGAAACAAGTTGTTCCCCACATTTGATAAATGAACACCATCCGGTTCAAGACAGGTATCATCAGCCTGAATGTCTTCGTATAGCAGATAATGACCCTAATATCTATTATCGCCTTAGCAGCATAACTGTTTAGCCTCTTTCTGGCCCTTTCCATTTCAAAAGGGTGGTTAGGCTAACGCCATGAAAGCCTAGGAAGTATGTAAGACCAAATAACGACCACATTATGTAAATTGACCCTAAAAACTCGATCAGAAGCTTAACATGCTTTCTAAGAACCTTTAATGGGTATTTCTCTAAATCAATTCCCCAGGACCACATGAGTTGATGCATCAGACATTGACAAAATAAATAAATGTCAGAAAAATATCCAGTATGTAAAGGTTGGAGGAAGACTGTAACCTTTAATGTGTGGCGCCAGACACAAATTGACTGTTAAACGTTTAGAAGCTGTCATAAATTAGCATCAGAAATATAAATAATATGAAGTGTAACATGTACATGTTACTCAGTGTCAGACCTTGAACATTGAATGATTTCTGATTAAGGATGTGTCCTTTCCTCCTGTTTCGTGTTCCACTGTTATTTCATTTCAGTCAGCAAACAACTGATATACATTTGTTCGTATATACTATGCACATTTTCCCAATTTAACTTTTGCCGCCTTGATAATCAAGTTTGTGTCTATTGTGAACGGGTCTTTAACTGCATTTTTACCTTTAACCTACGATCGGTTTTTAGAATTTTGTATCAATCATCATCATCATGAGAGGCCTAAGTAATTGATGAACAGTTAGGCAATCAATCGATACATGCATGTGTACAAGCCATATATAGTAACTCTCAATTGATGTCCTTGCTCCACTATTTTATTAGCCACACTAGAAATAGCAAGTATTTGCATAACGATCTAAAACTATCTGAAAGCTGATCCATCCATACGCTCCGACAACAATAGACGAAGAACATGTATCCATTATAAGTAAATTCAGGGTTCGACATTAACAGTTGTCCCCTTGTCCTGTGCGATATAGATTCTACTGGGGACAAGTTAATTGTCCCAGGTGACCTGTCCTACGGACAACTAAATTTTTTAACAGAAATGAATTTTTCATCTTTAAAACTTGTGGCTGAAAAAATGTCAAAACATTGGCGAGCACATTGTAAATGACAAATAAAAACCATCTTGTTGTCATTGGTGGAATGCAACTGAGGGAATGTAATGTCACTTTCATGATTGATCTTGTTTTTTGTATCACTTTTACATGAAGTGCTGGGAAAAGTAAATTTGACTGGGGACAAATAACTGGTGTAAGTTACTTGTCCTATGGAGTAGTTGCTGAAAAAAGTTCATTTCAAACCCTGAAATTAGTCCACATTTAAAAGGTTAGCCGCAAAACTATGTAAACTCCTTTTAACTAATACATAAAGATGATGTCATCGTGATTTGATTCTGACTATTGAAATGACATTTACCTCATTTATCACCTTTCTGTATGACAACCACGATGAGGTTGTTGAATTGGATGACGTGTTATTAGAATACCATTTGCAACCTGCCCAGGTTCTATTGTGCATATACCTTTTGGACGCCCTGTTGTGTATATGAATATGACTATTGACTATAAACCCCAGAGCTACACACACGCATTGCAGTGTGGAACCTTGCAGAGAAGTCTATTTTGAATAGAACACAGCATAGATAGAAGTGGTTTTATAATTTGGCGACCATGCACATAACTGGTTTAAAGTGCTATGTATTGAATAGGGACGATCGGAAAGGAAAAGCTAACTAAACTTCAATGAACCGCTGACAAAACTACCTGGTGCAGGATAAATAAAACATCATCCCGTTGCAGGATAAATAAAACCTCATGGATCAAAAGGAATAGCCCTAAACTAAACCAATGATCAAATAGAATAGCCTTAAAATAAGGCTTATGAAAAGTATGTAACTTCTTTCCAGGTCTCGAATATGTACACTGATGTATTAATATGAATGTATTAAAGAACTGTAGGGACATATTCCCCAAACTCCACACGAAAATTTTCGAAATGAACCATGTTTTGAAAAGCTGATGGGTGGCGTAGGCTTATCTTGTATAAAGGTAAAAAGTGGAACATTACATAAAACCAACACTGGAGGACTCTATGACCTGTTCCACACAATGCATCCGATACAGACATAGGAACGTTTGACCGGTCTTAAGTGAACTTGATGGTTACACAAACTGAAATATAAGGCAACATGTTTGAGAGAAGGAAACACAATAAACCTTGAAAGATGTGATAGAGATCCAAAAATAAATAATCGGCAACAGCAACAGCATCCGTATATAAACCTGTAATGAAAACATCATTGTACGCAAACTGAATAAATTAAGGCTGATCGCTAGACGAAAAGCATTGTATGTTTTATAAACAGTCAATCTAGAAAAAAGGCAAGTACAAAGGAGGCATGAATTGATTTTAAACTGTTAAACCGTATTAATTCAAATGAAAATAATGCCATATCCAACACAATGCTTCCGCACAATGATAGACGCACTCCCAGACAGTATGACGTCACCTATCGCTCTGGGTCATGAATATGCATTGCCTCCATAGACAGACCAACAACTTTTATTAGCAGCAACAGTAAACAGCAGCAAGTTAAAATTAGCGGAGATCAACAAACTGTTGAGATATACTTATCCGCAGTAAGAAAACATACATGTATTGCCCAAACACTCCAATTACATGGTTAGCATCATAAAACTCGATTTCACCAACAGCGTTGGCGTTAAATAATAGCAGCAGAAGCTGAAAACATAGTGCACAACCAGGATGATGATAACAATAGGCTTACATTATGGCTAGATAAACATTTCTCCATCAACTAGATGGTGTCAACACATTTTTCTTATATAAATGGTTTTCATAATAGTTCTTAAGTAATATTTGCAGTAGATATGGATCTCATCCGCATTATGACAACATGACAAAATTTAGCTCTGCCTTGAGTCGAATAATAATATTTTCCAATGTCAAATTTAATTGCCTCTCGAATGACTCAATAATTGTTATGATTATTTTTTTTATTGTGTTTGCAAATTGATTCACTGAGTCGAAAATGTAGTCTAACTACTGTCATTACAAACAGGATATTGTTTACTTTGATACCATTTTAAATTTCCTAGTGTAAACTGTTTGCAGTAACAATGTTTTACTGTAACAAAAATTGAAAAGTTGTGAACAATCATCCGCATAATGACAACAGCCATACATCACCCACCAATATCTACAATGAATTTGCAGACTCCTGGTGGAAACATGATAATATGATAATGTTTGGTGATTTTTGCATTATCTACGACAACATCATTATAAGTGTATAAAAACGAGTCCTGTTTCCGGATGAAGTGCAACATCTGTTCCTCTAACTGACTAACGTCTGTGTACGGCCGCTTCTGCAACCAATCGAGCCACTCAACGATCTGTGACGGCACTGAATAGCTGAACGATATCCACAACCTTCGGATCTGCTGGGAGGCAACCGCTGACTTTTCCAGGCGTTACTGGCAGTGAAGTAACCCTTGAACTGGCCGCTTTATCCAGTGTGATTATGAAAACAAAATTGACGTACAATGTATAAACCACAAATGGAATACAAATGAAAATAAAATCCTAAATAGTAATACCAACTTATTGTAATAACTGTTTGTGCAGTCTTCATGTAGAACTAGTCTATTTTTATTTATTTTATTTTATTTATTTATTTGTATTCATTTTTATTATTTATTTATTTTTATATTATTTTTTTTCTGATGTATTGTTTTATTTTTTATTTTTATTTTTTATTTTTTTATTTTTATTTTTTTAATTTTTTTATATAGGTTTGATATTATTATCATTATTATTATTATATTTATTTAATTATTATTATTACCATGGATTTATATGTACACGTATATAAATCCGTGTTATTACCCCACACCCAAAAACTGAATAAACGCACCCAGCAATACACATTTGCAGTTAAACTCTCGCTAGCCTAGCTAGACATCCACATTGTTCTAATTTTAGCATAGGCCCTATATATAATCAGCTGTTGGCCGAGTTAACGTTTTCTCGACCTGCATACACCAGTAAACAGATATTAAAGGGACATTCCATTTTGGAATTAGGTGAATCAGGTGGATAAGTTATTCCCAAACCCGCAGCAAACCCCGCTAAACGAACGCGTTAAACACAAAGGCAAGCACGAAGTTACCAATGTGTAGAAACCATTTCAATTCGACCCCGACAGCCACAAACCACACAATATCAGAGTAATATTAATCAATGTCTACCTAAAGTCCCTGAAATCTTAACTGCGTGAGAAACGATAACGGCACTACACACGACGGGAGGAATGCATATTTGTATTTATTAATATCCACGACCTATATGAATTATCAGAATAGAAACAAGGAAGGAGACGAAATAAAGCTTATGTGAATAAATTTGGAAGACAAATTTCTCCGGCGAGAACCCAAAAAATGGCGCAAAAATGGTAAAATGGAAAACATTATTTGCATCCAGGAACGACGTAAACATCGGTATGAATAAATAGAAACGAATACATCCTAATAGATGACAAAATCATGAGCACCAGCAATATTACAAAATCATAGATCCTGCGAGTCTGATGTTAATAAATTTCAGTTTTTAAATGTAAGCTCAAAGCAAATCTTACCTATTTGTGAACAAATCAACATGCCGGTGTACATATACGAAGAAATGCACCGTGAAAATTACTCAAGTCCAGACTCTATTGTGCCCATCGAGTGAGGTATACCTTGACGTGTTCGTTGGCGGACGGACTATAAACCTTAGAACTACACACACACACACGTGAAAATTACTCGTATCCTCCAATAACTGTGACTATAAAATAGATTTTTTATAGTCAGTAATATTATCAAATATTATACAAGATACGTTTATACTAATTAACGTATATATAAACACACTACTGTATACTATATATATTCTATATGGCAACTGGTTAATTATATATTGCAATTGGGTACCCTGGTCAATACACAGTTTACTACCAAAATATATACGAGGGTCATTCAATAAGTTCTGTCACTAACGCGTTTTAACAATTATGTGCTCGTTATGGAACATTTAATATACATCACTTATACATACTGAGGCATTTTCGTCCTGAGTTTTTTTCAGGTATGTTAACTGTTACTTTTTTAAATGTCTGTTTCTCTTTAAGTACTTGTCGAAGACCTTTGAAATTTCTCATACATTACCAGTTATATCTGTGCATTACAAGATTCAGAATTTAAGCATGGTAGATGAAAAGGCATTGTCTTAGAAATTAACATTTTAAGCTAACATGTAAAATTAATTTAATGATAAATGGACATTAAATGGAAGGGCAGTGTCTTCTGAAATAGCGTTTTTGGATGATCAATATTTTCACTAAACATTGTGCAAAATTCTACAATAATGTGTTGAATATGAAATTTAAGCACTGAAGGACTAGGATTTGTAAAACAATATGAAAACATATTAATACTATGAGAATAATTACGACATTTAAAAGATATTATAACATTTCCGTAAACAAAATGAAGAAAATCAGTGTTATTTCCGTTAAAATTAAGGGATATGCATTCACTCATATCTGGTTTACAGCAAGACCTTTCCGAATTCTCGACAATCATTTTCATTGATTATGGGCGAATAACAACAGATGGCGTAGAAGAAAATTTAAAAGCATAGAGTTATTCAAGTAATTTTTACAACGTTTTGTAACAGGGACATTTTCAGAGATGCCAGTATCCAAAAGGCCTGGCAGGGGGAGGTAATTCTGGGGTATAAATAACCGGACATTTTTCATTTTTGTTTTGGAATTTAAGAGAGCGAACCCAGTAGTACTATAAATACACTACTTTATCTCAGTGTAATATCCAGTTCAAAGGATATATGCCTAGTGACAGAACTTTTTGAAGCACCCTCGTAATATGCAACAAAACAGTAGCAAACGGAAAAAACTCTGGGGATGAGGAAAAAACCCGTGGCTAGTGTACTAATATGATGGCACACTGTTCCCCCATTGTTAATTAAACGAGGTTTTAAGTAGCTATCCCGCCAAATAACGGCAAAATTACACGACAAAACCGTTTATCAAAACTATTTACCGGTGTTAAGGTCATATAGTAATGTATATGTGCCGATTAAAAGTAAATATGTATTAACGGGTTATAAAAATAGCCGTGCTTGAATATGCGTAAAATAAATTATGAGTTGGTAATTCTTAATTCGACGCTCCAGTTCTTGGGGTTTAGCCTGGTTAGTTAAAGCCGTTTATATTGTGTCTATATAGTTCGAATTATTAAAATATGTAAGTTATATATACCTCGTCGTCAGTAGGTTTAGAAATGGTGTATATATTTTGTACAATTTGGCTGTTGTTGGCGGAATAGTTAATCCAATCTGGTTATCGCAAATAAGCAACAATGGTAGTACTACACGATCAGCCGTATCAAAGAAATGGTCCCATTGGTATCTAAAAGAGTATGAGAGTGGACCTTTGGAAACGACCGAACAAGATAAATATTGCAGTCTCGGTTTGACTGAGACTGTTGAAATATGCTTGCTACCGTTCACGCTGTATTTACTGTCATTATTCCATGTCTAGCGGCGTATTGCCCCAGTATCTAACAAAATAAATTCTATGCCACGAAGAGCGAAATAAACAAAATGGAATGTAGTTGGGAGCAGCGGTTATGAAGCCTGCGCATCACAAGAAACAGTCAAAAGACTAAATTAAAAAGCAAACAACTTATCCTATGGGTGGTTAAACAATACCCAGAGCCTTTATCGGCCGGAGTAGTGAAACCACCGAATCGAAATTAAAGTAAGAAAACATAAACATTTGAAAATGATGTATTTGCGATTAAATTTTATTAAATTCATAAAACACATTATTGGCAACAAATGTATAACCGTTAATACATCCATCTTCGGCATTTTGCTTGTTGCAAGTTAGATTATCGTTGACTTGCTGCGGTACACTGTTTTCTTCAATCGAGTACAATCATTAACCCTTAACCAGCTAAGCACGACTATAACAGCATTTGCGTCCATTGTAAACCCAGATCAGCCTGCGAGTAACTTCCAGGCTGATCAGAGTTTACAATGGCCGGCTGCTGATCAGTCATTTTCCCAAAACACTCCTTTGTCACATAAATGGAATGGTCTTAATTCAATGAAATAGCAGTCCATTATTATATATATGTAGCGGGTTAAGGGTTAATATAAATCGATCCAGCAATTGACATTCCCGGTTTGTTGTCATCTCTTGAATATATTCATATGGAGTGCACTCTGGCTTATTCATACCTTGTCAGAGACAGCATGTTCATCCAAACGTGAGACATTCTTTACACATGCTTCTGCAATGCCAGTTGACAATATACAGAATTCCAATGGCAGGGATGTTATATTACCCGCGGCACGTTTCTGAATCAAGTATTAAGTACTGGGTTTATAACGTAACGGATGTAGATCATTCGATTTGAAGCTCAGTGTCTCTGTTTTATTACTGGATAGAACCTTTACAGTAAGTGACTATTTTATGGATTTAAACATATTTCAAACAATTTAAGCAAAATTGAGTCCGGACTCTTGTCTTATGTAATAGATGATCGTTAACAATTTATAATTTAAAACGGAGTTAAGATCTCTTACCTAATTATGGCAGAAATAATGACAGTTTTGCGACAATCCAGATCTTCCTTCTAGTTGCTTCACCGGTCGTTATGTGAACAGTTTTTATACGATTATATGAGACAGGGAAGTGTTGACATGTACTAGTTGGCAAATGTGATTAGTAAAATTACCGCATTGCATGTCATTGTCTATTGTTAGGCAGCTGCAGGAAAACAGACTCATTAAAACTGAGATGTTTTTTTTTTCTGGTTGTGTCGTAAACGTAAAAATCATTTAAGTGCAATCCAATATGGCAGACACATTTCTTTTAAACAAAAATGACATGCCACGCTGAAAATTGTGAAAGAGACCATTGAAAGAATTTTAAATAAATGTCATTTACCATTCATAAACATATTGTAAATAGAGAATGAAAAAAGTTATTGGTCATATTATTTGTTACACTGTTAATAAAGTATATTCGTTTTTAAAAGAACATTTTAAGGGTCATACTATGGCTACATTCAGCTCTTTATCTACAATACCGAATGCACAAGGTGCATTCCTCATTGTTCTGTGCAACAAAACCTTTCGGTAATATATCCTGAAATTTGTTCATATTTTATTGTAGTCCAGCAACCCTCCTTCGGTAATCGGTTTCCAATTATTTATTTTTCAAGTCAACCTAATACCTTAGTATTCGGCAGGACCAAGTAGACTGGTACCCGGAACGCAGTATAGTCTACTGGTCCCCGAATTCACACCAATGATTGCAGGGTTAATTTTATTGAGACTCAAGTCAACACTTCTTTTATATATATTTGGCAATGTTAGCTGTAAACCTAAAGCAGGCTTTATCTAGAGTTTGCACGTGCAATATTATACAAGTATTTAATTCCTTAGAAGTCAATGGTTCGAACTATTTATCAGAGGGAGTGACTACTGACCCGAGAAGGGTACTATTGCAATAGTATCCTTCAAAGGTCAGTAGGGGAGTGCATATTGCACGAGGTGGCACGCCGAGTCCAATAGTATCCTTCAAGGGTCAGTAGTCACTCCCGAGGATCAATATGTCAAATCCATTGACTCCTAAAAAAAGAGTATGATAATGGACCTTTAGGAAACGGCCGAGCACGACACATACGAAATATTGCAGTATCGGTTTGATTGAGACTGTTCATGAGCGGTAGTGCATTATGCTAGCTACCGCTCACGCCCTCTAGCCCCGGGTTGAGCAGAACTCAATATTCATAAAATCAATAGTTCAAAATGTTTACCATCCCGAAGATGGCATGCATATGGCGGTGGACATGGAGTATACTGCTTCCCCATGTCGTACGGCGTATGGTTCCGGTATCTAATAAAATTAAATGCCCAGAAGAGCGAAATAAATATAATGGAATTTAGTTGGGAGCAGCAGTTATGAAGCCTGCGTATCAAAAAGCAGACAACATATCCTATGGGTGGTTAAACAATACCCAGAGCCTTTTATCGGCCGGAGTAGTGGAACCACCGAATCAAAAATTAAGTAAGAAAACAAAAGAAATTGAAAATGTACCACCGATAACTAAATATAAGTATCGGGCTCAGCGATCTCCAAAGATCGAATAAATAGCAGTACTGATTGCAAGCGCGGGGAGACGTTTTACTGCCGCCACACTGCACAAGCAACGCCACTGTGCTATAAAAAAAGAGTATGATAAGGCATTAAATAGTTGTTTTATCATATATGATAAAATATAACAGTTTTGATTTTTTACTAATAAAATTAAAATTTGGAGTTTTAGCTGTGTAAACAATGTATCTGCTTCCTTTGTTCATTTAAACAAGCGCGTCACTGACATAACTATTGCACGGTCACGTGACGCGTCACTGACACAGATCGACTATTGCACGGTCATGTGACGCGTCACTGACACAGATCGACTATTGCACGGTCACGTGACGCGTCACTGACACAGATCGACTATTGCACGGTCACGTGACGCGTCACTGACACAGATCGACTATTGCACGGTCATGTGACGCTGCGTCACTGACACAGACTATTAACTGACACAGCAATACTACATTTACTTTCTCTGAGAAATGCCGATATTTCACACAGGTAATAAATGAAAAGTTTCGGGTTAAAATATTAAGTCATTCGTATGCTTCCTTTGTAGAGAGCATTATACATTATATTAACCTGGTTTAAACCATCGGCGGAATCTTTACCACTGGCCGTTCCATGGCGTAACCCCTGTTGACAATCCTTTTATGTTTTTTGTTTCGCGTTGTTTGTTTTTTTGTATCCTTGTAACTGTTGTTTTGCATTGAAAAGAGCATAAAAGGATAAATTTGAAAATCGCCGAACACGATTAATATAAACAATATTGCTGTCATGAACGGTAGTGGAAATGCTAGCTTAGCTACCGTTCACGCCCTCTAGCCCCGGGCTGAACAAAACTAAGTATTTAAAATATCAATAGTACGAAGTTTTGAGCCATCCCGAAGATGGTATGCATATGACGGTGAACAATGAACATTCAATGTGGTATTAACATTTTTCATACCATTTCATTGCCAGCGGCGTATGGTCCCTATTTCTAACAAAATGTTTTGCCCTAAACGAGAAAACAACTGTTGGGAGCAGAGGTTATGAAGCCTACATATCACATGTAACGGTCAAAAGATTAAATTAAAAAGCAGACAACATATCCTAAGGGTTAGTAAACAATACGCAGAGCCTTTAAAGCCCGGAGTAGTGGAACCACCTATTTAAAACTAAAGTCAGAAAACAAGGTATTTGCATTCTTTGTGCTGACTGCGTTCGGTAAACACATGGTAAAGGTAACAAGTCCTCCAGTTCGACTTCTATACTTACTTTTCCAAATGTCATACATAGAGGATCTTAAACGAGTTCCCATTTCATATAAGATTTATGAAAAGGCTCGATAAAATTAAAAATAATTCATAACGAGTTTCATAAATCTTATATGGAATGGGAACGAGTTTAGGATCCTTTTTATCACATAACATTGCAATCAAATTAGTAAAAAATAATTCAGATGTACATAGAACCGCCACGACGTCAGACACACTTTAGCGCCGAAACGACATAAAATATGTGACGTCGTAACGTCGCGTCTTACACATAACGTTGCGTATAAAAGAGTTCGTGTTTTACCTCTTTACAAAATAGTAGTTTACGCCAACATTTTAACAAACCAACAACAATGTTTTGTATAACGTGCATTATTTTTATAAGCTGTCACAAATAATAAGTTGATCTGGGTGAATTTATAATATACATAAAATAGATTCAGTTAATAATCTTGCGTAGTGTAACAGGTTTAACTCAACCAATCAAAATCGTTCCAGGTTGTATTACACGTGTGTCATATAATAAACTCAAGTGATATGAAAACGCAACACGGGAATTTCCGCTATATATTGTATATACTGCACACTTAATTGCACATAATATTCCAAAGAAATCCCAAGATGTTTTTTAAAAAGAAAGTTGCAGTTAACTAGAGAAAGAACGCAACTGTGATGTTGTAGACGTTTTAATCACACTACACTTTGTAACAAGAACTTCATAAATGTTGAAGTAGCTCTTTGAAAAATTGAGCTAGTTCAGTACTGTATTTAACGTAAATAGTTTGAAAAATGTTGCATCCTAAGTTTGCTCACATGATTGAGCCAAACGCGTACTCTGTGAATAATGAAATATTGAAGGAATGCTATTTGATTTATTATTTGTTGTTTTAGTATTTTTTCCAAAAGGAAAGGTCTTACGTAGCCATGTACCATTCGATTAAAAGCAGCATATTGTACATAAAATATATAGCGGAAATTCCCGTGTTGCGTTTTCATATCACTTGAGAGTAGAATATTAAATGGGTGTTCGACACTGCTAACAAGGGACGTTATGTGATAATATGGCATATTAACATAACATATTCTGGCAAATAACTCATACATATGAGCGATGTTGCGTTGTTAACATTTTGACCTTTTAACCTTTTGACCTCTAACCGTTGCGGTTCGAATCCCACTAGGAGCTCGGCTTGTAAGTGAGGAAATGTCGATTTTTACGGATGGCTGGTTCTGTCCAGTAAAAGTGGGTGGTCAGCCTCCACCACAAAAATATCGACCGTCATTTATAACGTTACGTGTGTTGAAAATGACGTAAAACACCATGCAAACAAACAAAGAGGCATAAATAATGTTAAGTAAAAAACATATATTATCTCGGCATCAAAATAGAATTTACATAATTTAGTTTAATATGAGCTCAGAGTTGTTGTATTTTACCTTTATTTATAGGTTGTTCTTTGTTTCTGTGTGTGTTTGTGGTTGACTGTCGTCCTTGAATGCTACTTTTCCTGTTCGGTTTTTATATCTCCTTTTATAATAAACCAGCATGGGAATTAAATAAAATAAAAACATAATGGATATAGTTTTCCTTATATATTCTGTGAAAAGATAAGTACCGTGGTCTTAGTAAATTTGAAGCTCAAAATTGCTCTAAATGGTACAGTTACGTTTACTAACTTGGAGCTAAAAGACAAATCAGGTATGGTTAATCCGCGGTACATTCACATTACGTGGTCCCGCCTTAATTCCATTAAGCGATGGAAAAGCTTATATTAGCATGATTAGTAGGATTTTATAACCGATATTTCGACAATAAAACACGTTTAAAAACATTGTTTACTGAAAAAATGTGATACACTGTTTAAAATTACCTATTAAATGTTTTAATTTTACATATGCAAACGTTTAAAGCCGAAATTAAGGTTTTATTTCATACCCCAGCCAACCCCGTTTTCGCTTCTTGGAGAAGGGGTTGGATGGGGTATGAAAGTTAATACTCGGACCACGTAATGAACATTCACCTTTTGCGTGGAATGAGTCTGATAATAGTGCCAAAAATATAAAACTCAAATTGTTAAAATAACTTTACCATTCGAGTATTAAAGAGTGAGAATAAACGATGGCTCTACGAACAGATACTATACTGTGTATTTATGAGCATAGACTCTGAAATGTGAAGCATAAATGATGTATTACGTCTGAATTATTTATTCCATAAACACAGCGATTTTCATTAAACCGTAAAATGAATTATATGCATGAGTCACATTTGCCCATGTATAAGATAAATGAGTCTACTGAACTTGTACGTCAAAGGTTAATATTAGTACACGTGAAGGAGCCGTGTTCTAGTGGAATCCGAATTGCTTCTGATACTGTTGCGAGATAGCATCCCACAGCCCAAAACATGAATTGTAATATGTTTTTATGAACCAGTACAGGCTATATAAGCTGCTATGACTGGGAACACATCGCACTTTCAAACCAGTGTTATAAATTGTACTTTACTTTTGCGATATTGCGCTTGCAACACAAATTGCAATATTATGTAGAAAAGAAAAGAAAAGACAAACATGTCTTGTATTGTGTTGTATTTTAGCAGTTAGGTAGACGTTATATAACGATAGCTCTGGAAACACGCCATACTGTCGATCAAATGTTACACCATCCGAGTATTAACTTCCATACCCCATCCAACCCCTTCTCCAAGAAGGGAAAACGGGGTTGGCTAGGGTATGAAATAAAACCACAAGTTCGGCTTAAAAAGTCTGCATATTGTAAAATTAAAAGATTTAACAGGTAATTGTAAACAGGTTATGGCATTTTTCCAGTAAATCATGTTTTTTAAACGCATTTTATTATCGAAGTATCCGTTATAAAATCCTGCTAATATAATTTTTTCCGTCGCTTAATGGAATTAAGGTGGGACCACGTAATGATTTTACGATACATTTACGTCCCAAATACCAGCAAGCTACTTATTATATTTAGCATTACAATTCATTGTAATTGGAGTGGTGTTTACCTGACGAAACAAGGTTTCACCTTTAATATTTAGAAGAGTTTTAGAGCTGGCATTCCAATCTGGTTTTTGCAATAATTATTACATAACAATAATCCTACCCGATTAGCCGTATCAAAGAAATGGTCCCTTCTGGAAGGATGTTTACACAAGTCGTAACATATTTCCTATTAGATGTTAAAAACCTATTGTCATGGAATGAGTTCTTAACCAACCGTTATGGTACAATAATAACATTAAGATCGGAAGATCAAGTGTTTTTTTATAAAAGGTGGTATGATTTATTAATGATATAATTGATAACAATGGTAATCTTTTCTCTCTTACCCTATTGCTATCAATTAAGAAAATCTGCCCATCAACAGTGTCCCTAAAACCAAGCACACAGAAAGACTGTCGTCCCATTTATGATATACTTATTAAATCAAATGTACATCCAACATCTATAGCCAAATTGGGGCAATGTGGTATAAATATAGACAGAGACTGGATTGACTTATTCAAAACACCTTTCAAATGTACAAAATATACTAGATTGCAATGGTTTCTGGAAAAAATAAACCATAGAATAACTGCTAAAACATCCTTTTGACAAAAAATGAAGATAAAAAATGATAACTCCTGTAGGTTGTGCACAGAGTCTCTAGAAACCATTACACATTTATTTTGGGAATGTAAATATACCAAAACATTTTGGGATATTTTTAAGATAACTTGCAATGACAATAATATAATAATCCAACCGTAATGGACTACAAAAGAAATAATATTTAGTCTAGTGAATATGACAATGCAAAATACTTCATATATAAATGCAAGTTAGATGGAAGATTACCATTGTTCGGAAATTTCAAACCACAAATTAAATACATATATTAAAATGAAAAAATAACCGCAATTAAAATTTTGCATTTGATAATTTTCAAAAGCCTTGGTTGACTTATAAATCCCTACTTAATAATTAGTTTTGTCTTAAATTTTAAGAGTTACACTGTGCAACACATCTATCTTGTTCCTTACTTCTTACTTCTTCTTGTTGCTTTTTGTTTTGTCCTTTTTTTTTTTGAAAACGAAAAATCAAAAGGAATGTGTAATAATATCTGTTAAATTATGTTCCCCGCTGTTCCCACTGAATAATGAAGAGTCACACCTCCATAGAAATATCTTGTATTTTCTTTATATATTGATTTTGGATAACATCGTTTTTGTTTCAAACAGTCAACTGTAGAAAAACTCAGGAGATATGGTTTGTGGATATTGTATAAAAACTGAATTGAATTAAATGAATTTAATTTAATGTTGTTTAACGGCTCATCAACACAGTATAGGTTATTTAGAGCCGCCCCAGAGAGAGGGGAAGGATACATAGGAATCAGGGAACCTGCCCTACTCTTATTATCGTATAAAAACTGAAACACTCATACGTTGATTATGTTAGCATTGTATTTATATAAGTTAAACAATTCTTTATACAAGATATAATTGCTGGGTTTTGAAAAAACAAACATTTCTTTACAATTATCAATCAAGGCATATTAAAGTAACAAAATAAATATTTTGACAATTTTGTAAATGTTTACTGCTTTCAAGATGTAAAGGGACACACGGCAATCTGATGTATTTGCAAATAAAATTATTTTGAAAGACCCTCAGATTGCAGAGACCCCGTTTCATCCAAACTGTATTTTAAATCTTCTTTTGAATATTGTAAGGAAACATAAAAAATAAATCCCCCATTTATACAGTTTCTAATCATTTTTTTCTTCTAAATATTTTCAAAAGTGTTTATCTATAAATATTATGCATCTATATCTGTACGGTTTGATGAGGGGTGGTCCATCTCGACCCTCACAGACCTATTACGGAGTGAATTAATGGATTATCACTTATTTGGTGATAGACATTTAAAAAAAAAATGGTCCCAGTTGGTATCGAACATGATTTTTTTGCCATAAGATTTTATTAAAACACACTTTTGGCTGAAAAAAGGTTTTATCTTTTGTTCCATGTGATATTGCAACATAGGTGTAGCCGTGAACACGTCTTGTTTAGCGTGCTGCCTATTAAAAGCTTCTCGTTGACTTACTGCTGTCGAGTCGAGTCGGTCGCGTAGAATAATGAATATGAATTGATCCAGCAATTGACATTCCCCGTGTTCACTTGACAGCAGCATTTAGGCGTACTTTTCTCTTCTCTGTTTTAATTCATCTACTTTGATATCCAGATTAGATTGACAATAGTCATATGGAGTGCACGCATGAAAACTGGTTTATTAATACATTTTGTCAGAAGTAGAATATTTGTTCGACCATAAGAATTTAGTGTACAGCGAGACATTCTTAGCGTGCGTTTGATTTGAACTCGTGTCGCAACACTACAGTCGAGTTTTCTAATCGAACACCGAGAACCGTACACTCGAGTCACGAAAGTAGGTCAAGAACGTACTACCCATTTTACGGAGAGTTGCCTAGAACATGACGTCATCAAGATGGAGGGAATGGTGCCGATAAATTCGCGAGCATTGCAAAATTATCGCATTTCTGACATTAAATATCAACTTTGAGATATTCGTTGGTCTTGTTTATTTACAATAGTAGTACATATGTTATTAATATACGTCGGAGTTAACAATCGACAACTGTATCGCTTCAAGAAGAAGTTTAAATTTCAAATGTGTATGTTTCGGTCAACATTGTTTCGCCCTTGTGTATATAATGCTAACTTTAATTCAGAAAAGGTTTACCCCCACTATAATGGAAGGCATTTTTGAAAAGAACCTACTCCAAAAATCGTTCTATAACAAACACAGTTAACTCATACATGTAAAATAATTTTTATTTTAAAACATATAGCAATTTGAAAGCTAGCTTCTTAATATAAACCAAACTCCGCCGTTTTTCCGACACGGGTGTTGCGTTCCACCCGTTTGTTTTACAACCGAGTATTTTATCAAATGCGCATGCGTGAAGCTTGTAGAACTGGCAAATCAAACACACTCTTACACATGCTGCTGCAATGACACTTGACGCTATACAGAATTCCAATAGCAGAGATGTTATATGGCACGTTTAAAGTATTAAGTACTACGTACGATTTGAACCTCAGTGTCTCTATGTTTTATTACTGGATAGATACTTTACAGTAAGTGATATGTTTTATTATAATTATATGGATTTAGTTTGGTTAAAACATATCATAAAGCTTACAACAGGTCATATGTTCAGTTCACTCATATGTTAAAGGACTAGAACGAAAGCAAACTGATTGAATTCGGATTTAGTTCTAATTAATCGAAAAAATATGAACATGCAATAAATGACATTTTGTACATTATCCGCTTGGTCTAAACACGGATTCAACACAAGTCATAAACTTCTGTTTAATTATTTTTTTCAGTAAAATTATCTTGGTGTTCCAGTTGTCAAATAGTAGTGCTTGTATACTGTTGTGAACAAAAAAATAATAATGTCCGTTTAAGCCAAAGCCTCGAAGTTCTGTTTCATAGTTATTTGTAAACTAAAACCACTAGTCATCTGTTTAAGCTCAGGTGTAATTCCATTTTTCCTTTTATTTTGTTTAAAAAGGGAAAAGGTAGAGTTTAAGATGGGAGTTAAATGTATGATCCCATTCCCCACACGTGCCTAGCTGTTTTGAAAATACTAATATAATGAGGAAATGTGTGTTACGAGTATGCAAGTCGGTAACGTCAAAATAATAAGTGGGTGGGAAAGGTAATACGTAACGTCAGTTATCAAGGCCTGTCAGCGCTGGGGGTTTAAACAGGATTCTTGGTTATACCAAACATCACTCTTACTATATTGTCATCCCAATAAGCATTACATGGTCCCGCCTTAATTCCATTACGCGATGGGAAAAAGTTATATTAGCAGGAATTTTAATGGATATTTTGACAATAAAACATGTTTAAAAACATTTTTATTGAAACAAATGCGACAACCTGTTTAATATTACCTATTAAATGTTTTAATCTTACAATATGCAACTTTTTATACATGTACCAACATTCAGGTTTTATTTAATACCCCAGCCAACCATCGCTTCTTCGAGAAGGGGTTGGATGGGGTATGAATGTTAATATTCGAAGCACGTAATGACTAATACAGGGTGATCTTTCTTAGAGAAGACGAGCGGAAGATTGGTATTTTTTATTTTTTTAGATTTTTGTCATTATTCCGCAAATTCCTTATTTAAAACATTCGTTATAGTACGCATGTGCTTGATCTATACTGAAAGGAAAAAGAAACGCAGGGTGCGTATTTCCGCTATATATTGTATGTTTAATATGCTACTGCTAATCGAATGGTACAGGGCGACATTAGGCCTGTCCTTTTAGAAAGAAGGTTTAAACAGTACTGAATACATCAATGGTTACCCCTTTAAAGTTTCATTATCGTCAGAATGCGCATTTGGCTCAAGCAGGTGAGCAAACATAGGCTTTAAATGTTGCAATCACTTAACATTAAATACAGTACTGAACTGGCTCAATTTTTCAAAGAGGAACTTCAGCATTTATGAATTTTTTGTTACAACTTGTACTGTGATTAAAACGTCTACAACATCACAGTTATGTCCTTTCTCTAACTAACTGCACTTTTTTTTTTTACAAAACATCTTGGGATTTCCTTGCAGTATATGCAATATATAGCGGAATTACGCACTCTGCGTTTCTTTTTTCTTTCAGTATATATAACAATTTCGCACAAATAAAAAGTCGGTGAGATGAAATAATGTATATTTAAGTCTCCCTTAAATACCGGTATTTGCAACGAACCCATTTTGTTTTGCTTAACGTATTTCTGTATTGGTCAATTTTGCCCCTCTAAATCACATCTAACTCTTTTTGACGTATTTTCACTTAAGAATATTAAAATCAAACCCGAATATGTGAAATTATGGAAATAGAAGATCTTACATGAGTACTCATTCATTATTGAATTTATTAAACGAGTTGGCAAAATGATCTAATGCGAGGATCTTGCCGAACATTATATAAATTTTGCTAATGAGTTTAATAAATTCAATAATGAATGACAACGAATGTTAGATTCTATTTATCACATAACTCACATATCGGCTTTTATTGCATTTTGCCTGTCGCTTTAACACGTCAGATAACGTGCATTAACGTGACGTCCATGACGTCATTAACGTTATGTTATACCACTATATATATCTAAAATATTGAATGGTGTTATTACACTCCCACACCGTATGTTATGTGATAAATTCCGTTATACCACATACCAAAGCAATTACAAGCATTAAATATATATGGAATCTTACATTCGTGACTGTGTATTATTGGTTTTAATAAACCAGTTGGATAACATGATAGGATAGTTTACGGGGCTCTGCCGAGTATCCTAACTTTTTATCCAACGAGTTTATTATATTCAATAAAATATTAAGAATATATTATAATAATTAAATAATGATAAATATTTAAGGTGTCCGAACGTTTCGAATGATATACCATGCAAACAATTCGAATTGGAACTTAATATTTTACTGTACACAAACACAGTGATTCGGTCCTCATTTGCATCTATAATACACTAGTGTATTATGATAAATACGCCATTCCTTCATTACACTCGCAGAAGTCATGTTACATGTATGTGATAAAATAATATTAATACTGAGAAGGGGATCCCTTGGAAGCCACCAACACAAATAAGAGAGAAAAGTAGAAGACTCGGTTTTATTGAGTCCGTTCATGAGAGGTAATATAAGATGTAACACCTCTCAGCCCACTAGCACCGACTTTAGCGGTATTTGACTTTAATGCCACAAAGAACGGGCGTGATGATCCCAAAGTATGAGTAGGTAATAACACTACTGATTTGTAGTCGGAGAGAATTTTACAGCCGCCAACCAGAAATAAACAAATGCCAGTGTATATGTCAATACATACTGAAAAGGGGATCCCATGGAAGCATCAAAAACAAACGAGAAAGAAAGGTAGAAGACTCGGTTTCATCAGAGGTAATATAAGATACTCGTTTGCTCAACTGGGAAATATCTCCCAGTGGGAGATATATCCCTTTCTGAACATTGCTCGGACTTTTCCGTCAGCGGCGCGAACCCCAAATGATGTTCCGATTGTTTTACGGACGTCGTCGTCAGATTCCGCCACTGGGGAATAATGATTACGGAAATTAACGAAGTGTTCCGGTTCCACTTGTTTTGTTTGTATGACGTAACGTCGTCTTGGCGTTCACGTGCAAACTGGTGTAAAAAGGCGTGAATCATTAGAAATATTAATAAAATATAATTTTAAATTTTGTAATATATAGTTTAATAACCAGTGTTTTTGACATACTGAAAATATCTCCCTCGTTAGAGAAATGGCCCGATAAAAGAACTCGTGCTCCGCTCTCGTTCTTATATCGGGGTCATTTCTCTACCTCGGGAGATATTTCCCGTGTCGCAAAAACACTGGTTATTAAACTATATATCGACTCGTTTGCTCTACTGCGAGATGTCTCCCAGTGGGAGTAATTTCGCAGTACGGAACATTGCTCGGTCTTTTCCGTCAGTGACGGGAACGCCAAATGACGTTCCGATTGTTTTACGGACGTCGTCGTCAGATTCCGCCACTAGGAAATACCGATTACGGAAATTAACGAAGAGTTCCGGTTCCACTTGTTTTGTTTGTAAGACGTAACGTCGTCTTGGCGTTCTCATGCAAACTGGTGTAAAAAGGCGTATGTATCACTGCGCACTAAGAACGAAAGAAAGAATGAAAGAAAAACAACAAACATAGAGATTTTTTTTCGTTTAAATCATCACAAAATATGTAATATATAGTTTAATAACTAGTGTTTCTGAGATACCGGAAATATTTACCTCGGAGAGAAATCTCCCTCGAGAAATATTTCCGGTATCTCAAAAATACTGGTAATTAAACTCTATATAAATCATTTTACCGTGTTAGTGGTGCGGTGCGAACTTACGGTGCCATTGCGTTTGGGAGCTGTGATTACTGTAGAATATTTTTTCTCATGTCAACTCTCTTCAAAGCCCCTTTAACGGAATTAGTGTAAATTAAATCCTCTGATATGCTAGTTTTATATATATTGTACGTGCGTTCGTTAATAGGTCAAAATTTATATTCTGATAATATTTTCGACGCTTGCTTTTCTTTAAAGTAAACGTCTGATAGCTTTATTTTAATATTGTTTTGAATCGGCAGACATTATAACGAAATACTGGTATAGTTTATTATTGGCTGACACACACCAGACAGAACGACAGAACGAATGATCTATTTCATCAATTAATAATTAAACAAAGAGTAACATTTCATAATTATATCAATGACCTAAATGTGGATGACCAAATTTAAATTTAAATTTAAAAAAAAGAAAATGAATAACGGACTTGTGTTTTGGGTTTCTTTTCTGCACAAAGAGTCAAGCATTTTGTATTCAATCCTCCGTGGTGTCACTGAGTTTCGTCGGTGTGTTCTTGGGCAAGACACTTTCCCTTAGCCTCGTCCGTCGGATGGGGACTTAAACCGGGCGGTCCCGTGTATCGGTCTATCCTCCGAGCATGTTAAAGAACCATAGGAATCTATCCGATAATAAGAGTAGGGCACGGTTCCCGGATTCCTATGTATCCTTCCCCTCTCTCTGTGGCGGCTCTAAATAACCTATACTGTGTTGATGAGCCGTTAAGCAACATTCAATTAAAATCAAGCGTCGACGTGGATCAGGACGCGACGTGTGGTTAATGCAATGTTTAGTTATCATAGAAATGTTCGTCGATGGCTTAATGTATACTAGAGAAAGGACGAACCATTGAACTGTCTTAAATTCCAGTGGGATGCCGATAGGCGCAGAAAATTCATATGCCGTTTCGGATTGTTTCGCAGTTGCTATCATATTACTGTATTATATAAACATTAGAAAACACTTACCTTTTATGACACATACACAACATAAGTATTTGATTTTATACGTCAACTACATAGCGAATAATAAATAGGTATTGTCATATCACATCCTATATCAGGCCTAAGACGTCATATCAACTTGATATAAGTCGAGGGCCTGATATAGGGTGTGATATGAAATAAACATTTTTATTTAATTTTTATTCTATTTATCATATACTTCAG
>JAWPHD010021539.1:0-27969 GCA_037043455.1 Cyrtodaria siliqua | reverse complement strand
CTTACTGCATATATATTCAGTTCGTACGCATATATATTCAGTTCTTACGCAGTATATATTCAGTTCTTACGAGTATATATTCAGTTCTTACGCATATATATTGTAGTTCTTACGCATATATATTCAGTGTATTAAACAGATATACTCAGTTCTTACGCATATATATCAGTTCTTACGACATATATTCGTTCTTACACATATATATTCAGTTCTTACGCATAATATTCAGTTCTTACGCATATATATTTCAGTTCTTACGCATATGTATTCAGTTCTTACGCATATATAATTCAGTTACTTACACATACATATTCAGTTCTTTTACATATATAGTTCATTACTTATAATTCATTTCTTACACATATATATTCAGGTTCTTACACATATATCCGTTTTTTACGCTTATATATTCAGTCGTACGCATATATTCAGTTCTTACAGCATATATATTCAGTTCTTACACATATATATTCCAGATTCTTACAGATAATATATTCCGTTCTTACGCAAATATATCAGTTCGTACGCATATATTCAGTTCTTACGCATATATATTCCGTTCTTACGCCTATATATTCGGTTCTTACGCATATATATTCAGTTTTTACGCATATATATTCCGTTCTTACGCATATATTCCGTTCTTACGTAAATATATTCAGTTCTTACGCATATATATTCAGTTTTTACGCATATATATTCCGTTCTTACGCATATATATTCAGTTCTTACGCATATATATTCAGTTTCCTCATATATTTATTCAGTTCTACACATATATATTCAGTTCTTACACATATATATTCTCTTCTTACATATATATTCCGTTCGTCTACGCATATATATTCAGTTCTTACGCATATATATTTCAGTTATTACGCATATATATCAGTTCTTACGCATATGTATTCAGTTACTTACACATATATATTCAGTTCTTGCACATATATATTCAGTTCTGACACATACATATTCAGTTCTTACACATATATATTCAGTTCTTACACATATATATTCCGTTCTTACGCATATATATCCATTTCTTACCGCATATATATTTAGTTCTTACTCATATATATTTAGTGTCCTTACACATATATATTCACTTCTTACACATAATATTCAAGTTCTTACACATATATATCCAGTTCTTACGCATATATATCCAGTTCCTACGCATATATATTCCAGTTCTTACGCATATATCCGTTCTAACACATATATATTCAGTTCTTACAGATATAGTATTCCTTTCTTACGCAAATATATTCAGTTCTTACGCATATATATTCAGTGCGTACGCATATATATTGAGTTCTTACACATATATATTCAGTTCTTACACATATATATTCAGTTCTTACAGATATATATTACCGTTCTAACGCAAATATATTCAGTTCGTACGCATATATTCAGCTTCTACGCATATATATTCCGTTCTTACGCATATATATTCAGCTCTTACGCATATATATTCGGTTCTTAAGCATATATATTCAGTTTTTACTCATATATATTCAGTTCTTACGCAAATTATATCAGTTCGTACGCATATATTCAGTTCTTAAGCATATATATTCAGTTCTTACGCATATATATTCAGTTCTACGCATATATATTCCGTTCTTACCCATATATATTCAGCTTCTTACACATATATATTCAGTTCTTACACAATATATATTCAGTTGTTACACATATTATTATTCCGTTCTTACGCATATATATTCAGTTCTTACGCATATATATTCAGTTCTTACGCCATATATAATTCATTTCCTACGCATATATATTCAGTTCTTACGCATATATATTCAGTTCTTACACATATATATTCAGTACTTACACATATATATTCCGTTCTTACACATATATATTCAGTTCTTACACATATATATTCCGTTCTTACGCATATATATTCCGTTCTTACACATATATTCAGTTATTACGCATATATATTCAGTTCTTACGCATATATATTCAGTTCTTACGCATATGTATTCAGTTACTTACACATATATATTCAGTTCTTGCACATATATATTCAGTCTTACGCATATATATCCAGTTCTTACGCATATATATTTAGTTCTTACGCAATATATATTCAGTCTTACGCATATATATTCCGTTCTTACGCATATATAGTTAGGTTCTTACGCATATATATTCAGTTCGTACACATATATATGTCAGTTCTTACAGATATATATTCCTTTCTTACGCAAATATATTCAGTTCTTACGCACATATATTCAGTTCTTACGCATATATATTCAGTTTCTACTCATATATATTCCGTTCTTACCCATATATATTCATTTCTTACACATATATATTCAGTATTGTTACATATATATATTCAGTTGTTACACATATATATCCGTTCTTACGCATATATATTCAGTTCTTACGCATATGTATTCAGTTCTTACGCAATATATATTAAGTTCTTACGCATATGTATTCAGTTACTTACACATATATATTCAGTTCTTACACATATATATGCAGTTCTTACGCATATATATTCAGTTCTTACGCATATATATTCAGTTCTTACGCATATATATTCAGTTCTTACACATATATATTCAGTTCTTACACATATATATTCAGTTCTTACACATATATATTCCGTTCTTACGCATATATATTCATTTCTTACGCCTATATATTCCGTTCTTACGCATATATATTCAGTTCTTACGCATATATATTTCCGTTCTTACGCATATATATTCAGTTCTTACACAAATATATTCAGTACTTACACGATATATATTCCGTTATTACGCAAATATATTCAGTTCGTACGCATATAATTCAGTTCTTACGCTATATATTCCGTTCTTACGCATATATATTCAGCTCTAACGCATATATATTCGGTTCTTACACATATATATTCAGTTCTTAAGCATATATATTCAGTTCTTACGCATATATATTCATTTCCTACGCATATATATTCAGTTTTTACGCATATATATTCAGTTTTTTACGCATATGTATTCCGTTCTTACGCATATATTCAGTTATTAAGCATATATATTCAGTACTTACACATATATATATCTTCTTACGCATATATTCCGTTCTTACGCATATATATTCAAGTTCTTACGCATATATATCAGTTTTTACGCATGTATATTCCGTTCTTACGCATATATATTCAGTTCTTACGCATATATATTCAGTTCTTACACATATATATTCAGTTCTTACACATATATATTCTGGTTCTTACGCATATATATTCCGTTCTTACGCAATATATTCAGTTCTTACGCATATATATTCAGTCCTAACGCATATATATTCAGTTCTTACGCATATATATTCATTTCTTACGCATATATATTCAGTTCTTACACATATATATTCCGTTCTTAGCATATATATTCAGTTCTTACACATATGTATTCTCAGTACTTACACATATATATTCCGTTCTTACCGCATTACATATCAGTTCATTACGCATAGATATATCAGTTCTTACGCATATATATTCCGTTCTTACGCATATATATTCAGTTCTTAAGCATATATATTCAGTTCTACACATATATATTCCGTTCTACGCATATATATTAAGTTCTTACGCATATATATTCAGTTCTAACGCATATATATTCAGTTCGTACGCATATATATTCAGTTTACACAGATATATTCAGATCTACACATATATTTCAGTTCTTACAGATATATATTCCGTTCTTACGCATATTATATTCCGTTTTACGCACATATATCAGTCGTACGCATATATATTCAGTACTTACACATATATATTCAAGTCTTACGATATATATTCAGTTCTAAGATATATTCATTCTTACCGCATATATATTCAGTTCTAGCATATATATTCAGTTCTTACGCATATATATTCAGTTCGTACCGCATATATATTCAGTTCTAACATATATATTCAGTTCTTACAGATATATCCGTTCTTTACGCAAATATATTCAGTTCGTACGCATATATTCAGTTCTTACACATATATATTCCTTTCTTACGCATATATATTCAGCTCTTATGCATATATATTCGGTTCTTACGCATATACTCTTCAGCTCTAACGCATATTATTCGGTTCTTACGCATATATTCTTCAGTTTTTACGCATATATATTCAGCTTCTTACGCATATATTATTCCGTTTTTACGCATTATATATTCAGTTATAAAGCATATATATTCAGTACTTACACATATATATTCCGTTCTTACGCATTATACTTCCGTTCTTACGCATATATATTCCAGTTTTTACGCATATATATTCAGTTTTTTACGCAAATATATTCCGTTCTTACGCATATATATTCAGTTCTTACGCATATATCTTCAGTGCTACGCATATATATTTCAGTCTTGCACATATATATTCAGTCTGACACATACAATATTCAGTTCTTACACATATATATTCAGTTCTACACATATATATTCCGTTCTACGCATATATATCCATTTCTTACGCATATATATTTAGTTCTTACTCATATATATTCAGTTCTTACACATATATTATTCACTTCTCACTTCTTACACATATATATTCAGTTCTTACACATATATATCCAGTTCTTACGCATATATATCCAGTTCCTACGCATATATATTCAGTTCTTACGCATATATCCGTTCTAACACATATATATTCAGTTCTTACAGATATATATTCCTTTCTTACGCAAATATATTCAGTTCTTACGCATATATATTCAGTGCGTACGCATATATATTGAGTTCTTACACATATATATTCAGTTCTTACACATATATATTCAGTTATTACAGATATATATTCCGTTCTAACGCAAATATATTCAGTTCGTACGCATATATTCAGTTCTTACGCATATATATTCCGTTCTTACGCATATATATTCAGCTCTAACGCATATATATTCGGTTCTTAAGCATATATATTCAGTTTTTACTCATATATATTCAGTTCTTACGCAAATATATTCAGTTCGTACGCATATATTCAGTTCTTAAGCATATATATTCAGTTCTTACGCATATATATTCAGTTTCTACGCATATATATTCCGTTCTTACCCATATATATTCAGTTCTTACACATATATATTCAGTTCTTACACATATATATTCAGTTGTTACACATATATATTCCGTTCTTACGCATATATATTCAGTTCTTACGCATATATATTCAGTTCTTACGCATATATATTCATTTCCTACGCATATATATTCAGTTCTTACGCATATATATTCAGTTCTTACACATATATATTCAGTACTTACACATATATATTCCGTTCTTACACATATATATTCAGTTCTTACACATATATATTCCGTTCTTACGCATATATATTCCGTTCTTACACATATATTCAGTTATTACGCATATATATTCAGTTCTTACGCATATATATTCAGTTCTTACGCATATGTATTCAGTTACTTACACATATATATTCAGTTCTTGCACATATATATTCAGTTCTTACGCATATATTTCCAGTTCTTACGCATATATATTTAGTTCTTACGCATATATATTCAGTTCTTACGCATATATATTCCGTTCTTACGCATATATATTCAGTTCTTACGCATATATATTCAGTTCTTACACATATATATTCAGTTCTTACAGATATATATTCCTTTCTTACGCAAATATATTCAGTTCTTACGCACATATATTCAGTTCTTACGCATATATATTCAGTTTCTACTCATATATATTCCGTTCTTACCCATATATATTCAGTTCTTACGCACATATATTCAGTTCTTACGCATATATATTCAGTTTCTACTCATATATATTCCGTTCTTACCCATATATATTCATTTCTTACACATATATATTCAGTTGTTACATATATATATTCAGTTGTTACACATATATATTCCGTTCTTACGCATATATATTCAGTTCTTACGCATATGTATTCAGTTCTTACGCATATATATTAAGTTCTTACGCATATGTATTCAGTTACTTACACATATATATTCAGTTCTTACACATATATATGCAGTTCTTACGCATATATATTCAGTTCTTACGCATATATATTCAGTTCTTACGCATATATATTCAGTTCTTACACATATATATTCAGTTCTTACACATATATATTCAGTTCTTACACATATATATTCCGTTCTTACGCATATATATTCATTTCTTACGCATATATATTCCGTTTTTACGCATATATATTCAGTTCTTACGCATATATATTCCGTTCTTACGCATATATATTCAGTTCTTACACAAATATATTCAGTACTTACACATATATATTCCGTTATTACGCAAATATATTCAGTTCGTACGCATATATTCAGTTCTTACGCTTATATATTCCGTTCTTACGCATATATATTCAGCTCTAACGCATATATATTCGGTTCTTACACATATATATTCAGTTCTTAAGCATATATATTCAGTTCTTACGCATATATATTCATTTCCTACGCATATATATTCAGTTTGTACGCATATATATTCAGTTTTTACGCATATGTATTCCGTTCTTACGTATATATATTCAGTTATTAAGCATATATATTCAGTACTTACACATATATATTTCGTTCTTACGCATATATTCCGTTCTTACGCATATATATTCAATTCTTACGCATATATATTCAGTTTTTACGCATGTATATTCCGTTCTTACGCATATATATTCAGTTCTTACGCATATATATTCAGTTCTTACACATATATATTCAGTTCTTACACATATATATTCTGTTCTTACGCATATATATTCCGTTCTTACGCATATATATTCAGTTCTTACGCATATATATTCAGTCCTAACGCATATATATTCAGTTCTTACGCATATATATTCAGTTCTTACGCATATATATTCAGTTCTTACACATATATATTCCGTTCTTAGCATATATATTCAGTTCTTACACATATGTATTCAGTACTTACACATATATATTCCGTTCTTACGCATACATATTCAGTTCTTACGCATATATATTCAGTTCTTACGCATATATATTCCGTTCTTACGCATATATATTCAGTTCTTAAGCATATATATTCAGTTCTTACACATATATATTCCGTTCTTACGCATATATATTAAGTTCTTACGCATATATATTCAGTTCTAACGCATATATATTCAGTTCGTACGCATATATATTCAGTTCTTACACATATATATTCAGATCTTACACATATATATTCAGTTCTTACAGATATATATTCCGTTCTTACGCATATATATTCAGTTTTTACGCACATATATTCAGTTCGTACGCATATATATTCAGTACTTACACATATATATTCAGTTCTTACAGATATATATTCAGTTCTTACAGATATATATTCCATTCTTACGCATATATATTCAGTTCTTACGCATATATATTCAGTTCGTACGCATATATATTCAGTTCTTACACATATATATTCAGTTCTTACACATATATATTCAGTTCTTACAGATATATATTCCGTTCTTACGCAAATATATTCAGTTCGTACGCATATATTCAGTTCTTACACATATATATTCCTTTCTTACGCATATATATTCAGCTCTTATGCATATATATTCGGTTCTTACGCATATATATTCAGCTCTAACGCATATATATTCGGTTCTTACGCATATATATTCAGTTTTTACGCATATATATTCAGTTCTTACGCATATATATTCCGTTTTTACGCATATATATTCAGTTATAAAGCATATATATTCAGTACTTACACATATATATTCCGTTCTTACGCATATATTCCGTTCTTACGCATATATATTCAGTTTTTACGCATATATATTCAGTTTTTACGCATATATATTCCGTTCTTACGCATATATATTCAGTTCTTACGCATATATATTCAGTTCTTACACATATATATTCAGTTCTTACACTTATTTATTCCTTTCTTACGCAAATATATTCAGTTCGTACGCATATATTCAGTTCTTACGCATTGATATTCAGTTCTTACACATATATATTCAGTTCTTACACATATATATTCCGTTCTTACGCATATATATTCATTTCTTACGCATATATTCAGTTCTTACTCATATATATTCAGTTCTTACGCATATATATTCAGTTCCAACGCATATATATTGAGTTCTTACGCATATATATTCAGTTCTTACACATATATATTCAGTTCTTACACATATATTCAGTTCTTACACATATATATTCAGTTCTTACACATATATATTCTGTTCTTACACATATATATTCCGTTCTTACGCATATATATTCAGTTCTTACGCATATATTCAGTACTTACGCATATATATTCAGTTCTTACGCATATATATTCAGTTCATATACATATATATTCAGTTATTACACATATATATTCAGTTCTTACACATGTATATTCCGTTCTTACGCATATATATTCAGTTCTTACGCATATATATTCAGTTCTTACGCATATATATTCAGTTCTTACGCATATATATTCAGTTCTTACGCATATATATTCCGTTCTTAGGCATATATATTCAGTTCTTACGCATATATATTCCGTTCTTAAGCATATATTCCGTTCTTACGCATATATATTCCGTTTTTACACATATATATTCAGTTCTTACGCATATATATTCCGTTCTTACGCATATATATTCAGTTTTTACGCATATATATTCCGTTCTTACGCATATTTATTCAGTTCTTACGCATATATTCAGTTCCTACGCATATATATTCAGTTCTTACGCATATATATTCGGTTCATACGCATATATATTCATTTCTTACGCATATATATTCAGTTCTTACGCATGTATATTCAGTTCGTACGCATATATATTCAGTTCTTACACATATATATATTCAGTTCTTACACATATATATTCAGTTCTTACAGATATATATTCCGTTCTTACGAAAATATATTCAGTTCGTACGCATATATTCAGTTCTTACGCATATATATTCAGTTCTTACGCATATATATTCAGTTCTTACACATATATATTCAGTTCTTACGCATGTATATTCAGTTCTTACGCATATATATTCAGTTCTTACACATATATATTCAGTTCTTACACATATATATTCAGTTCTTACACATATATATTCCGTTCTTACGCAAATATATTCAGTTATTACGCGTATATATTCAGTTCTTACGCATATATATTCCGTTCTTACGCATATATATTCAGTTCTTACACATATATATTCAGTACTTACACATATATATTCCGTTCTTACGCATACATATTCAGTTCTGACGCATATATATTCAGTTCTTACACATATATATTCCGTTCTTACGCATATATATTAAGTTTTTACGCATATATATTCAGTTCTTACGCATATATATACAGTTCGTACGCATATATATTCAGTTCTTACACATATATTTTCAGTTCTTACACATATATATTCAGTTCTTACAGATATATATTCCTTTCTTACGCAAATATATTCAGTTCGTACGCATATATTCAGTTCTTACGCATATATATTCCGTTCTTACGCATATATATTCAGCTCTAACGCATATATATTCGGTTTTTACGCATATATATTCAGTTTTTACGCATATATATTCAGTTCTTACGCATATATATTCAGTTCTTACACATATATATTGAGTTTTAACGCATATATATTCCGTTCTTACGCATATATATTCAGTTCTTACGCATATATATTCAGTTCTTACGCATATTTATTCAGTTCTTACACATATATATTCAGTTCTTACACATATATATTCAGTTCTTACACATATATATTCCTTTCTTACGCAAATATATTCAGTTCGTACGCATATATTCAGTTCTTACGCATATATATTCAGTTCTTACACATATATATTCAGTTCTTACACATATATATTCCGTTCTTACGCATATATATTCATTTCTTACGCATATATTCAGTTCTTACGCATATATATTCAGTTCTTACGCATATATATTCAGTTCATACGCACATATATTCAGTTCTTACGCATATATATTCAGTTCTTACACATATATATTCAGTTCTTACACATATATATTCAGTTCTTACACATATATATTCCGTTCTTACACATATATATTCCGTTCTTACGCATATATATTCAGTTCTTAAGCATATATATTCAGTTCTTACGCATATATATTCAGTTCTTACGCATATATTTTCCGTTCTTACGCATATTTATTCAGTTCTTACACATATATATTCAGTACTTACACATATATATTCCGTTCTTACGCATACAAATTCCGTTCTTAAGCATATATATTCAGTTTTTACGCATATATATTTAGTTCTTACGCATATATATTCTGTTCTTACTCATATTTATTCAGTTCTGACACATATATATTCAGTTCTTACACATACATATTCCGTTCTTACGCATATATATTCCGTTCTTACACATATATATTCAGTTCTTACACATTTATATTCAGTTCTTACAAATATATATTCAGTTCTTACAGATATATATTCCGTTCTTACTCAAATATATTCAGTTCGTACGCATATATTCAGTTCTTATGCATATATATTCCGTTCTTACGCATATATATTAAGCTCTTACGCATATATATTCGGTTATTACGCATATATATTCAGTTTGTACGCATATATATTCAGTTCTTACGCATATATATTCCGTTCTTACGCATATATATTCAGTTATTAAGCATATATATTCAGTACTTACACATATATATTCCGTTCTTACGCATATATTCCGTTCTTACGCATATATATTCAGTTCTTACGCATATATATTCAGTTCTTACGCATATATATTCAGTTCTTAAGCATATATATTCAGTTCTTACACATATATATTCAGTTCTTACAAATATATATTCCTTTCTTACGCAAATATATTCAGTTCTTACGCATATATATTCAGTTCTTACGCATATATATTCAGTTCTTACACATATATATTCCGTTCTTACGCATATATATTCATTTCTTACGCATATATTCAGTTCTTACGCATATATATTCAGTTCTTACGCATATATATTCAGTTCCTACGCATATATATTCAGTTCTTACGCATATATATTCAGTTCTTACACATATATATTCAGTTCTTACACATATATATTCAGTTATTACACATATATATTCAGTTCTTACACATATATATTCCGTTCTTACGCATATATATTCAGTTCTTACGCATATACATTCAGTTCTTACGCATATATATTCAGTTCTTACGCATATATATTCCGTTCTTACGCATATTTATTCAGTTCTTAAGCATATATATTCAGTTCTTACACATATATATTCCGTTCTTATGCATATATTCAGTTCTTACGCAAATATATTCAGTTCGTACGCATATATTCAGTTATTACGCATATATATTCAGTTCTTACGCATATATATTCAGTTTCTACGCATATATATTCCGTTCTTACCCATATATATTCAGTTCTTACACATATATATTCAGTTGTTACACATATATATTCCGTTCTTACGCATATATATTCAGTTCTTACGAAATATATACAGTTCTTACGCATATATATTCAGTTCCTACGCATATATATTCAGTTCTTATGCATATATATTCAGTTCTTACACATATATATTCAGTTCTTACACATATATATTCAGTTCTTACACATATATATTCAATTCTTACACATATATATTCAGTTCTTACACATATATATTCAGTTCTTACACATATATATTCAGTTCTTACGCATATATGTTCAGTTCTTACGCATATATATTCAGTTCTTACGCATATATATTCCGTTCTTACGCATATATATTTAGTTCTTACACATATATATTCAGTACTTACACATATATATTCCGTTCTTACGCATACATATTCAGTTCTTACGCATATATATTCAGTTCTTACACAGATATATTCCGTTCTTATGCATATATATTAAGTTCTTACGCATATATATTCAGTTCTTACGCATATATATTCAGTTCGTACGCATATATATTCAGTTCTTACACATATAAATTCAGTTCTTACACATATATATTCAGTTCTTACAGATATATATTCCGCTCTTACGCATATATATTCCGATCTTACGCATATATTCAGTTTTTACGCATATATATTCCGTTCGCACGCATATATATTCCGTTCTTACGCATATATTCAGTTTTTACGCATATATATTCAGTTATTACGCATATATATTCATTTCTTACGCATATATTCAGTTCTTACGCATATATATTCAGTTCTTACGCATATATATTCAGTTCCTACGCATATATATTCAGTTCTTACGCATATATATTCGGTTCTTACACATATATATTCAGTTCTTACACATATATATTCAGTTCTTACACATATATATTCCGTTCTTACACATATATATTCAGTTCTTACGCATATATATTCAGTTCTTCCGCATATTTATATTCAGTTCTTAAGCATATATATTCAGTTCTTACGCATATATTTTCAGTTCTTACTCATATATTTTCCGTTCTAACGCATATATATTCAGTTCTTACACATATATATTCAGTACTTACACATATATATTCCGTTCTTACGCATATAAATTCCGTTCTTAAGCATATATATTTAGTTTTTACGCATATATATTTAGTTCTTACGCATATATATTCCGTTCTTACTCATATATATTCAGTTCTGACACATATATATTCAGTTCTTACACATATATATTCCGTTCTTACGCATATATATTCCGTTCTTACACATATATATTCAGTTCTTACACATTTATATTCAGTTCTTAGACATATATATTCAGTTCTTACAGATATATATTCCGTTCTTGCGCAAATATATTCAGTTCGTATGCATATATTCATTTCTTACGCATATATATTCAGTTCTTACGCATATATATTCAGCTCTTACGCATATATATTCGGTTATTACGCATATATATTCAGTTTGTACGCATATATATTCCGTTCTTACGAATATATATTCAGTTATTAAGCATATATATTCAGTACTTACACATATATATTCCGTTCTTACGCATATATTCCGTTCTTACGCATATATATTCAGTTCTTACGCATATATATTCAGTTCTTACGCATATATATTCAGTTCTTACGCATATATATTCAGTACTTACACATATATATTCAGTTCTTACACATATATATTCAGTTCTTACAAATATATATTCCTTTCTTACGCAAATATATTCAGTTCTTACGCATATATATTCAGTTCTTACGCATATATATTCAGTTCTTACACATATATATTCCGTTCTTACGCATATATATTCATTTCTTACGCATATATTCAGTTCTTACGCATATATATTCAGTTCTTACGCATATATATTCAGTTCCTACGCATATATATTCAGTTCTTACGCATATATATTCAGTTCTTACACATATATATTCAGTTCTTACACATAAATATTCAGTTATTACACATATATATTCAGTTCTTACACATATATATTCCGTTCTTACGCATATATATTCAGTTCTTACGCATATATATTCAGTTCTTACGCATATATATTCAGTTCTTACGCATAAATACTCCGCTCTTACGCATATATATTCAGTTCTTACATATATATATTCAGTACTTACACATATATATTCCGTTCTTACGCATACTTATTCAGTTCTTACGCATATATATTCAGTTCTTACTCAAATATATTCAGTTCGTACGCATATATTCAGTTCTTACGCATATATATTCAGTTCTTACGCATATATATTAAGTTTCTACGCATATATATTCCGTTCTTACCCATATATATTCAGTTCTTACACATATATATTCAGTTCTTACAAATATATATTCAGTTGTAACACATATATATTCTCTTCTTACGCATATATATTCAGTTCTTACGCATATATATTCAGTTATTACACATATATATTCAGTTCTTACACATGTATATTCCGTTCTTACACATATATATTCCGTTCTTACGCATATATATTCAGTTCTTAAGCATATATATTCAGTTCTTACGCATATATATTCAGTTCTTACGCATATATATTCAGTTCTTACGCATATGTATTCAGTAACTTACACATATATATTCAGTTCTTGCACATATATATTAAGTTCTGACACATACATATTCAGTTCTTACACATATATATTCAGTTATTACACATATATATTCCGTTCTTACGCATATATATCCATTTCTTACGCATATATATTTAGTTCTTACTCATATATATTCAGTTCTTACACATATATATTCAGTTCTTACACATATATATTCAGTTCTTACACATATATATCCAGTTCTTACGCATATATATCCAGTTCCTACGCATATATATTCAGTTCTTACGCATATATCCGTTCTAACACATATATATTCAGTTCTTACGCATATATATTCAGTTCTTACGCATATATATTCAGTTCTTACGAATAAATACTCCGCTCTTACGCATATATATTCAGTTCTTACATTTTATATTCAGTACTTACACATATATATTCCGTTCTTACGCATACTTATTCAGTTCTTACGCATATATATTCAGTTCTTACGCAAATATATTCAGTTCGTACGCATATATTCAGTTCTTACGCATATATATTCAGTTCTTACGCATATATATTCAGTTTCTACGCATATATATTCCGTTCTTACCCATATATATTCAGTTCGTACACATATATATTCAGTTCTTACACATATATATTCAGTTGTTACACATATATATTCCGTTCTTACGCATATATATTCAGTTCTTACGCATATATATTCAGTTCTTACACATATATATTTAGTCCTTACACATGTATATTCCGTTCTTACACATATATATTCCGTTCTTACGCATATATATTCAGTTCTTACGCATATATTTTCCGTTCTTACGCATATATATTCAGTTCTTACACATATATATTCAGTACTTACACATATATATTCCGTTCTTACGCATATAAATTCCGTTCTTACGCATATATATTCAGTTCTTACGCATATATATATTCAGTTCTTAAGCATATATATTCAGTTCTTACGCATATATATTCAGTTCTTACGCATATATTTTCCGTTCTTACGCATATATATTCCGTTCTTACTCATATATATTCAGTTCTGACACATATATATTCAGTTCTTACACATATATATTTCGTTCTTACGCATATATATTCCGTTGTTACACATATATATGCAGTTCTTACACATTTATATTCAGTTCTTACACATTTATATTCAGTTCTAACAGATATATATTCCGTTCTTACGCAAATATATTCAGTTCGTACGCATATATTCCTTTCTTACGCATATATATTCCGTTCTTACGCATATATATTCAGCTCTTACGCATATATATTCTGTTATTTCGCATATATATTCAGTTTGTACGCATATATATTCAGTTCTTACGCATATATATTCCGTTCTTATGCATATATATTCAGTTATTAAGCATATATATTCAGTACTTACACATATATATTCCGTTCTTACGCATATATTCCGTTCTTACGCGTATATATTCAGTTCTTACGCATATATATTCAGTTCTTACGCATATATATTCATTTCTTACGCATATATATTCAGTTCTTACACATATATATTCAGTTCTTACACATATATATTCAGTTCTTACAAATATATATTCCTTTCTTACGCAAATATATTCAGTTCTTACGCATATATATTCAGTTCTTACGCATATATATTCAGTTCTTACACATATATATTCCGTTCTTACGCATATATATTCATTTCTTAAGCATATATTCAGTTCTTACACATATATTTTCAGTTCTTACGCATATATATTCAGTTCCTACGCATATATATTCAGTTCTTACGCATATATATTCAGTTCTTACACATATATATTCAGTTCTTAAACATATATATTCAGTTATTACACATATATAATCCGTTCTTACGCATATATATTCAGTTCTTACGCATATATATTCAGTTCTTACGCATATATATTCAGTTCTTACGCATAAATACTCCGCTCTTACGCATATATATTCAGTTCTTACACATATATATTGAGTACTTACACATATATATTCCGTTCTTACGCATACATATTCAGTTTTTACGCATATATATTCAGTTCTTACGCAAATATATTCAGTTCATACGCATATATTCAGTTCTTACGCATATATATTCAGTTCTTACGCATATATATTCAGTTCTTACACATATATATTCAGTTCTTACACATATATATTCAGTTCTTACGCATATATATTCAGTTCTTAAGCATATATATTCATTTCTTACGCATATATATTCAGTTCTTACACATATATATTCAGTTCATACGCATATATTCAGTTCTTACGCATATATATTTAGTTCTTACGCATATATATTCAGTTTCTACGCATATATATTCCATTCTTACCCATATATATTCAGTTCTTACACATATATATTCAGTTCTTACACATATATATTCAGTTGTTACACATATATATTCCGTTCTTACGCATATATATTCAGTTCTTACGCATAAATATTCAGTTCTTACGCATATATATTCAGTTCCTACGCATATATATTCAGTTCTTATGCATATATATTCAGTTCTTACACATATATATTCAGTTCTTACACATATATATTCAGTTCTTACACATATATATTCATTTCTTACACATATATATTCAGTTCTTACACATATATATTCCGTTCTTACGCATATATATTCAGTTCTTACGCATATATATTCAGTTCTTACGCATATATATTCCCTTCTTACGCATATATATTCAGTTCGTACGCATATATATCCAGTTCTTACGCATATATATTCAGTTCGTACGCATATATATCCAGTTCTTACGCATATATATTCAGTTCTTACGCATATATATTCAGTTCTTACGCATATATATTCAGTTATTAAGCAGATATATTCAGTTCTTAAGCATATATATTCAGTTCTTACGCATATATATTCAGTTCGTACGCATATATATCCAGTTCTTACGCATATATATTCAGTTCTTACGCATATATATTCAGTTCTTACGCATATATATTCAGTTATTAAGCAGATATATTCAGTTCTTAAGCATATATATTCAGTTCTTACGCATATATATTCCGTTCTTAAGCATATATATTCAGTTCTTACGCATATATATTCAGTTCTTACACATATATATTCAGTTCTTACACATATATATATTCAGTTCTTACACATATATATTCAATTCTTACACATATATATTCAATTCTTACACATATATATTCAGTTCTTACACATATATATTCCGTTCTTACGCATATATATTCAGTTCTTACGCATATATATTCAGTTCTTACACATATTTATTCAGTTCTTACACATATATATTTAGTTCTTACACATATATATTCCCTTCTTACGCATATATATTCCGTTCTTACGCATATATATTCAGTTCTTACGCATATATATTCAGTTTTTACGCATATATATTCAGTTCTTACGCATATGTATTCAGTAACTTACACATATATATTCAGTTCTTGCACATATATATTCAGTTCTGACACATACATATTCAGTTCTTACACATATATATTCAGTTCTTACACATATATATTCCGTTCTTACGCATATATATCCATTTCTTACGCATATATATTTAGTTCTTACTCATATATATTCAGTTCTTACACATATATATTCAGTTCTTACACATATATATTCAGTTCTTACACATATTTATCCAGTTCTTACGCATATATATCCAATTCCTACGCATATATATTCAGTTCTTACGCATATATCCGTTCTAACACATATATATTCAGTTCTTACGCATATATATTCAGTTCTTACACATATATATTCCGTTCTTACGCATATAAATTCCGTTCTTACGCATATATATTCAGTTCTTACGCATATATATATTCAGTTCTTAAGCATATATATTCAGTTCTTACGCATATATATTCAGTTCTTACGCATATATTTTCCGTTATTACGCATATATATTCCGTTCTTACTCATATATATTCAGTTCTGACACATATATATTCAGTTCTTACACATATATAATCCGTTCTTACGCATATATATTCCATTCTTACACATATATATTCAGTTCTTACACATTTATATTCAGTTCTTACACATATATATTCAGTTCTTACAGATATATATTCCGTTCTTACGCAAATATATTCAGTTCGTACGCATATATTCCGTTCTTACGCATATATATTCCGTTCTTACGCATATATATTCAGCTCTTACGCATATATTTTCGGTTATTACGCATATATATTCAGTTTGTACGCATATATATTCAGTTCTTACGCACATATATTCCGTTCTTACGCATATTTTCCGTTCTTACGCATATATATTCAGTTCTTACGCATATATATTCAGTTCTTACGCATATATATTCAGTTCTTAAGCATATATATTCATTTCTTACGCATATATATTCAGTTCTTACACATATATATTCAGTTCTTACACATATATATTCAGTTCTTACAAATATATATTCCTTTCTTACGCAAATATATTCAGTTCTTACGCATATATATTCAGTTCTTTCGCATATATATTCAGTTCTTACACATATATATTCCGTTCTTACGCATATATATTCATTTCTTACGCATATATTCAGTTCTTACGCATATATATTCAGTTCTTACGCATATATATTCTGTTCCTACACATATATATTCAATTCTTACGCATATATATTCAGTTTTTACACATATATATTCAGTTCTTACACATATATATTCAGTTCTTACACATATATATTCAGTTCTTACAAATATATATTCCTTTCTTACGCAAATATATTCAGTTCTTACGCATATATATTCAGTTCTTACGCATATATATTCAGTTCTTACACATATATATTCCGTTCTTACGCATATATATTCATTTCTTACGCATATATTCAGTTCTTATGCATATATATTCAGTTCTTACGCATATATATTCAGTTCCTACGCATATATATTCAATTCTTACGCATATATATTCAGTTTTTACACATATATATTCAGTTCTTACACATATATATTCAGTTCTTACACATATATATTCCGTTCTTACGCATATATATTCAGTTCTTACGCATATATATTCAGTTTGTACGCATATATATTCAGTTCTTACGCATAAATACTCCGCTCTTACGCATATATATTCAGTTCTTACGCATATATATTCAGTTCTTACGCATATATATTCAGTTCTTACGCATATATATTCAGTTCCTACGCATATATATTCAGTTCTTACGCATATATATTCAGTTCTTACACATATATATTCAGTTCTTACACATATATATTCAGTTATTACACATATATATTCAGTTCTTACACATATATAATCCGTTCTTACGCATATATATTCAGTTCTTACGCATATATATTCAGTTCTTACGCATATATATTCAGTTCTTACGCATAAATACTCCGCTCTTACGCATATATATTCAGTTCTTACACATATATATTGAGTACTTACACATATATATTCCGTTCTTACGCATATATATTCAGTTTTTACGCATATATATTCAGTTCTTACGCAAATATATTCAGTTCGTACGCATATATTCAGTTCTTACGCATATATATTTAGTTCTTACGCATATATATTCAGTTTCTACGCATATATATTCCATTCTTACCCATATATATTCAGTTCTTACACATATATATTCAGTTCTTACACATATATATTCAGTTGTTACACATATATATTCCGTTCTTACGCATATATATTCAGTTCTTACGCATAAATATTCAGTTCTTACGCATATATATTCAGTTCCTACGCATATATATTCAGTTCTTATGCATATATATTCAGTTCTTACACATATATATTCAGTTCTTACACATATATATTCAGTTCTTACACATATATATTCATTTCTTACACATATATATTCAGTTCTTACACATATATATTCCGTTCTTACGCATATATATTCAGTTCTTACGCATATATATTCAGTTCTTACGCATATATATTCCCTTCTTACGCATATATATTCAGTTCGTACGCATATATATCCAGTTCTTACGCATATATATTCAGTTCGTACGCATATATATCCAGTTCTTACGCATATATATTCAGTTATTAAGCAGATATATTCAGTTCTCAAGCATATATATTCAGTTCTTACGCATATATATTCCGTTCTTAAGCATATATATTCAGTTCTTACGCATATATATTCAGTTCTTACACATATATATTCAGTTCTTACACATATATATATTCAGTTCTTACACATATATATTCAATTCTTACACATATATATTCAATTCTTACACATATATATTCAGTTCTTACACATATATATTCCGTTCTTACGCATATATATTCAGTTCTTACGCATATATATTCAGTTCTTACACATATTTATTCAGTTCTTACACATATATATTTAGTTCTTACACATATATATTCCCTTCTTACGCATATATATTCCGTTCTTACGCATATATATTCAGTTCTTACGCATATATATTCAGTTTTTACGCATATATATTCAGTTCTTACGCATATGTATTCAGTAACTTACACATATATATTCAGTTCTTGCACATATATATTCAGTTCTGACACATACATATTCAGTTCTTACACATATATATTCAGTTCTTACACATATATATTCCGTTCTTACGCATATATATCCATTTCTTACGCATATATATTTAGTTCTTACTCATATATATTCAGTTCTTACACATATATATTCAGTTCTTACACATATATATTCAGTTCTTACACATATTTATCCAGTTCTTACGCATATATATCCAATTCCTACGCATATATATTCAGTTCTTACGCATATATCCGTTCTAACACATATATATTCAGTTCTTACGCATATATATTCAGTTCTTACACATATATATTCCGTTCTTACGCATATAAATTCCGTTCTTACGCATATATATTCAGTTCTTACGCATATATATATTCAGTTCTTAAGCATATATATTCAGTTCTTACGCATATATATTCAGTTCTTACGCATATATTTTCCGTTATTACGCATATATATTCCGTTCTTACTCATATATATTCAGTTCTGGCACATATATATTCAGTTCTTACACATATATAATCCGTTCTTACGCATATATATTCCATTCTTACACATATATATTCAGTTCTTTCACATTTATATTCAGTTCTTACACATATATATTCAGTTCTTACAGATATATATTCCGTTCTTACGCAAATATATTCAGTTCGTACGCATATATTCCGTTCTTACGCATATATATTCCGTTCTTACGCATATATATTCAGCTCTTACGCATATATTTTCGGTTATTACGCATATATATTCAGTTTGTACGCATATATATTCAGTTCTTACGCACATATATTCCGTTCTTACGCATATTTTCCGTTCTTACGCATATATATTCAGTTCTTACGCATATATATTCAGTTCTTACGCATATATATTCAGTTCTTAAGCATATATATTCATTTCTTACGCATATATATTCAGTTCTTACACATATATATTCAGTTCTTACACATATATATTCAGTTCTTACAAATATATATTCCTTTCTTACGCAAATATATTCACTTCTTACGCATATATATTCAGTTCTTTCGCATATATATTCAGTTCTTACACATATATATTCCGTTCTTACGCATATATATTCATTTCTTACGCATATATTCAGTTCTTACGCATATATATTCAGTTCTTACGCATATATATTCAGTTCCTACACATATATATTCAATTCTTACGCATATATATTCAGTTTTTACACATATATATTCAGTTCTTACACATATATATTCAGTTCTTACACATATATATTCAGTTCTTACAAATATATATTCCTTTCTTACGCAAATATATTCAGTTCTTACGCATATATATTCAGTTCTTACGCATATATATTCAGTTCTCACACATATATATTCCGTTCTTACGCATATATATTCATTTCTTACGCATATATTCAGTTCTTATGCATATATATTCAGTTCTTACGCATATATATTCAGTTCCTACGCATATATATTCAATTCTTACGCATATATATTCAGTTTTTACACATATATATTCAGTTCTTACACATATATATTCAGTTCTTACACATATATATTCCGTTCTTACGCATATATATTCAGTTCTTACGCATATATATTCAGTTTGTACGCATATATATTCAGTTCTTACGCATAAATACTCCGCTCTTACGCATATATATTCAGTTCTTACGCATATATATTCAGTTCTTACGCATATATATTCAGTTCTTACGCATATATATTCAGTTCCTACGCATATATATTCAGTTCTTACGCATATATATTCAGTTCTTACACATATATATTCAGTTCTTACACATATATATTCAGTTATTACACATATATATTCAGTTCTTACACATATATAATCCGTTCTTACGCATATATATTCAGTTCTTACGCATATATATTCAGTTCTTACGCATATATATTCAGTTCTTACGCATAAATACTCCGCTCTTACGCATATATATTCAGTTCTTACACATATATATTGAGTACTTACACATATATATTCCGTTCTTACGCATACATATTCAGTTTTTACGCATATATATTCAGTTCTTACGCAAATATATTCAGTTCGTACGCATATATTCAGTTCTTACGCATATATATTTAGTTCTTACGCATATATATTCAGTTTCTACGCATATATATTCCATTCTTACCCATATATATTCAGTTCTTACACATATATATTCAGTTCTTACACATATATATTCAGTTGTTACACATATATATTCCGTTCTTACGCATATATATTCAGTTCTTACGCATAAATATTCAGTTCTTACGCATATATATTCAGTTCCTACGCATATATATTCAGTTCTTATGCATATATATTCAGTTCTTACACATATATATTCAGTTCTTACACATATATATTCAGTTCTTACACATATATATTCATTTCTTACACATATATATTCAGTTCTTACACATATATATTCCGTTCTTACGCATATATATTCAGTTCTTACGCATATATATTCAGTTCTTACGCATATATATTCCCTTCTTACGCATATATATTCAGTTCGTACGCATATATATCCAGTTCTTACGCATATATATTCAGTTCGTACGCATATATATCCAGTTCTTACGCATATATATTCAGTTCTTACGCATATATATTCAGTTCTTACGCATATATATTCAGTTTTTACGCATATATATTCAGTTCTTACGCATAAATACTCCGCTCTTACGCATATATATTCAGTTCTTAAGCATATATATTCAGTTCTTACGCATATATATTCAGTTCTTACGCATATATATTCAGTTCCTACGCATATATATTCAGTTCTTACGCATATATATTCAGTTCTTACACATATATATTCAGTTCTTACACATATATATTCAGTTATTACACATATATATTCAGTTCTTACACATATATAATCCGTTCTTACGCATATATATTCAGTTCTTACGCATATATATTCAGTTCTTACGCATATATATTCAGTTCTTACGCATAAATACTCCGCTCTTACGCATATATATTCAGTTCTTACACATATATATTGAGTACTTACACATATATATTCCGTTCTTACGCATACATATTCAGTTTTTACGCATATATATTCAGTTCTTACGCAAATATATTCAGTTCGTACGCATATATTCAGTTCTTACGCATATATATTTAGTTCTTACGCATATATATTCAGTTTCTAAGCATATATATTCCATTCTTACCCATATATATTCAGTTCTTACACATATATATTCAGTTCTTACACATATATATTCAGTTGTTACACATATATATTCCGTTCTTACGCATATATATTCAGTTCTTACGCATAAATATTCAGTTCTTACGCATATATATTCAGTTCCTACGCATATATATTCAGTTCTTATGCATATATATTCAGTTCTTACACATATATAATCAGTTCTTACACATATATATTCAGTTCTTACACATATATATTCATTTCTTACACATATATATTCAGTTCTTACACATATATATTCCGTTCTTACGCATATATATTCAGTTCTTACGCATATATATTCAGTTCTTACGCATATATATTCCCTTCTTACGCATATATATTCAGTTCGTACGCATATATATCCAGTTCTTACGCATATATATTCAGTTCGTACGCATATATATCCAGTTCTTACGCATATATATTCAGTTCTTACGCATATATATTCAGTTCTTACGCATATATATTCAGTTATTAAGCAGATATATTCAGTTCTTAAGCATATATATTCAGTTCTTACGCATATATATTCCGTTCTTAAGCATATATATTCAGTTCTTACGCATATATATTCAGTTCTTACACATATATATTCAGTTCTTACACATATATATATTCAGTTCTTACACATATATATTCAATTCTTACACATATATATTCAATTCTTACACATATATATTCAGTTCTTACACATATATATTCCGTTCTTACGAATATATATTCAGTTCTTACGCATATATATTCAGTTCTTACACATATTTATTCAGTTCTTACACATATATATTTAGTTCTTACACATATATATTCCCTTCTTACGCATATATATTCCGTTCTTACGCATATATATTCAGTTCTTACGCATATATATTCAGTTTTTACGCATATATATTCAGTTCTTACGCATATGTATTCAGTAACTTACACATATATATTCAGTTCTTGCACATATATATTCAGTTCTGACACATACATATTCAGTTCTTACACATATATATTCAGTTCTTACACATATATATTCCGTTTTTACGCATATATATCCATTTCTTACGCATATATATTTAGTTCTTACTCATATATATTCAGTTCTTACACATATATATTCAGTTCGTACACATATATATTCAGTTCTTACACATATTTATCCAGTTCTTACGCATATATATCCAATTCCTACGCATATATATTCAGTTCTTACGCTTATATCCGTTCTAACACATATATATTCAGTTCTTACGCATATATATTCAGTTCTTACACATATATATTCCGTTCTTACGCATATAAATTCCGTTCTTACGCATATATATTCAGTTCTTACGCATATATATTTTCAGTTCTTAAGCATATATATTCAGTTCTTACGCATATATATTCAGTTCTTACGCATATATTTTCAGTTTCTACGCATATATATTCCATTCTTACCCATATATATTCAGTTCTTACACATATATATTCAGTTCTTACACATATATATTCAGTTGTTACACATATATATTCCGTTCTTACGCATATATATTCAGTTCTTACGCATAAATATTCAGTTCTTACGCATATATATTCAGTTCCTACGCATATATATTCAGTTCTTATGCATATATATTCAGTTCTTACACATATATATTCAGTTCTTACACATATATATTCAGTTCTTACACATATATATTCATTTCTTACACATATATATTCAGTTCTTACACATATATATTCCGTTCTTACGCATATATATTCAGTTCTTACGCATATATATTCAGTTCTTACGCATATATATTCCCTTCTTACGCATATATATTCAGTTCGTACGCATATATATCCAGTTCTTACGCATATATATTCAGTTCGTACGCATATATATCCAGTTCTTACGCATATATATTCAGTTCTTACGCATATATATTCAGTTCTTACGCATATATATTCAGTTATTAAGCAGATATATTCAGTTCTTAAGCATATATATTCAGTTCTTACGCATATATATTCAGTTCGTACGCATATATATCCAGTTCTTACGCATATATATTCAGTTCTTACGCATATATATTCAGTTCTTACGCATATATATTCAGTTATTAAGCAGATATATTCAGTTCTTAAGCATATATATTCAGTTCTTACGCATATATATTCCGTTCTTAAGCATATATATTCAGTTCTTACGCATATATATTCAGTTCTTACACATATATATTCAGTTCTTACACATATATATATTCAGTTCTTACACATATATATTCAATTCTTACACATATATATTCAATTCTTACACATATATATTCAGTTCTTACACATATATATTCCGTTCTTACGCATATATATTCAGTTCTTACGCATATATATTCAGTTCTTACACATATTTATTCAGTTCTTACACATATATATTTAGTTCTTACACATATATATTCCCTTCTTACGCATATATATTCCGTTCTTACGCATATATATTCAGTTCTTACGCATATATATTCAGTTTTTACGCATATATATTCAGTTCTTACGCATATGTATTCAGTAACTTACACATATATATTCAGTTCTTGCACATATATATTCAGTTCTGACACATACATATTCAGTTCTTACACATATATATTCAGTTCTTACACATATATATTCCGTTCTTACGCATATATATCCATTTCTTACGCATATATATTTAGTTCTTACTCATATATATTCAGTTCTTACACATATATATTCAGTTCTTACACATATATATTCAGTTCTTACACATATTTATCCAGTTCTTACGCATATATATCCAATTCCTACGCATATATATTCAGTTCTTACGCATATATCCGTTCTAACACATATATATTCAGTTCTTACGCATATATATTCAGTTCTTACACATATATATTCCGTTCTTACGCATATAAATTCCGTTCTTACGCATATATATTCAGTTCTTACGCATATATATATTCAGTTCTTAAGCATATATATTCAGTTCTTACGCATATATATTCAGTTCTTACGCATATATTTTCCGTTATTACGCATATATATTCCGTTCTTACTCATATATATTCAGTTCTGACACATATATATTCAGTTCTTACACATATATAATCCGTTCTTACGCATATATATTCCATTCTTACACATATATATTCAGTTCTTACACATTTATATTCAGTTCTTACACATATATATTCAGTTCTTACAGATATATATTCCGTTCTTACGCAAATATATTCAGTTCGTACGCATATATTCCGTTCTTACGCATATATATTCCGTTCTTACGCATATATATTCAGCTCTTACGCATATATTTTCGGTTATTACGCATATATATTCAGTTTGTACGCATATATATTCAGTTCTTACGCACATATATTCCGTTCTTACGCATATTTTCCGTTCTTACGCATATATATTCAGTTCTTACGCATATATATTCAGTTCTTACGCATATATATTCAGTTCTTAAGCATATATATTCATTTCTTACGCATATATATTCAGTTCTTACACATATATATTCAGTTCTTACACATATATATTCAGTTCTTACAAATATATATTCCTTTCTTACGCAAATATATTCACTTCTTACGCATATATATTCAGTTCTTTCGCATATATATTCAGTTCTTACACATATATATTCCGTTCTTACGCATATATATTCATTTCTTACGCATATATTCAGTTCTTACGCATATATATTCAGTTCTTACGCATATATATTCAGTTCCTACACATATATATTCAATTCTTACGCATATATATTCAGTTTTTACACATATATATTCAGTTCTTACACATATATATTCAGTTCTTACACATATATATTCAGTTCTTACAAATATATATTCCTTTCTTACGCAAATATATTCAGTTCTTACGCATATATATTCAGTTCTTACGCATATATATTCAGTTCTCACACATATATATTCCGTTCTTACGCATATATATTCATTTCTTACGCATATATTCAGTTCTTATGCATATATATTCAGTTCTTACGCATATATATTCAGTTCCTACGCATATATATTCAATTCTTACGCATATATATTCAGTTTTTACACATATATATTCAGTTCTTACACATATATAATCAGTTCTTACACATATATATTCCGTTCTTACGCATATATAT
>JAWPHD010021538.1:0-27971 GCA_037043455.1 Cyrtodaria siliqua | reverse complement strand
TCGAGTAATAGCTTACAAACGCACAAATAGCTCTAAGATGATTTTCAGCTTGAAATAAGGACATTCAGTGTCAAAGCAGAATAAAACATAAATGAAAAATGTTGGTCCTCAAATCAATATTATATTCCAGTTAAGGAGCGGAACTCTTTTAAGATTTTTCTTGTTCCAATAACATTACATATTAACTATGTATTGTAATTTATATGTTGCAAAAATGCTAAATAAATATGTTTAAACCAGCCAGTTAGTTAATTTTCCTTGAGTGCTATCACATGAATCACAGCATGATTTAATACCTGTAACCATGACTTCCCTGACAGACTCAGTATTACTTCCTGTCCTAATAGAATCCAAGACATCTGACGACCATTAGTCAATTAGTGTTCCTTCCCTAGATTTTACATGCGGGGTATCAGACTATAATTTCTCAGAATACACTAACGAGTTACCTTGCACTCTGTAATATCTAAAACAATGGGTAGCAGTCCATTAATTTCCTGAAATGTAAGTTAACCAATCTGCCAGACTGTGACACATACCTTTTTAATATTCTCTATTCTGTCCGTGTTGGCAACAATCTCGGCCTCGAACGCCTGATGTTTCTGTAGCTTTCTCATCTTGCCCTGCAGGTCCGTCACCTCCTTGAAGTTGTCCTCATATGCAACCTTCAGTTTGTCGTCTATCCAGCCCTCAGCCTGGTGATTACAATAGATAGAAATATTATAAGATTTGGGTTTGATTTTTCTCAAGTTCACAGCACAATGGCTCAGCCAAACTTATAATAGTGCAAGTACAAATGTATGAACCGTAATCTTTCCAGGCCTAATATTCATCAAACTTTTGAGCACAAGAATCAAACTCAACTCAAAATCTCAATTTCTGTGGGTGGGGGGTGTCAGAAGAATTCTAATTATGTGGGTTGGGGGATCTCAGAAGAATTCGAATTCTGTGGGTGTGGGGTGAAATGTAAATCGTATTGAGTTGTTGGAGGGTGTTACATGTGATACCTCACGGCGTGAGATGAAATCTCACGGAATTCTAACCCTCCTCCCGGCCCCACAGAATTGTGTGAAAAACTCCCATAAAATTGCTAAAATCGATTTTTGTATGTTAGCAGATGTTGCTTCTAAAAATAGAATGAATTCAAGGACGACAACTCCTACGAAATTTCGTACTTCGTACTCAGATTCGTACTATTTTACATTGTACTCAATTTGATTCATACTATCGGTTATTTTCCAGAGGGGAAATTATTAGGCAGGCAACCGTGCAGCCGTCTTTTGCACGGCCGTTTTTGAAAAATCGCGGCCAATATTTGGTGGTGTGGGTGGGGTAAAAAAAAATTTTATTTTATTTTTTTTTAAACTCTTACTTTCTCAATATTTTTATGTTTTGTGAGTACGAAAATATGACAACAAACTTTAAAAGGACACTGTCTGTAAGTATTAAAGCACATTATTGAGCATAACCAAATAACAGAGAAATGTTTATCAATTGTTATTAAATAAAACAGGATTGTTTTCTTTATGAATATGGACCCAGGCCTACAGGATTGTTTTCTTTATGGATATGGACCCAGGCCTACAAGATTGATTGTTTTTTTTATGAATATGGACCCAGGCCTACAGGATTGTTTTCTTTATGAATATGGACCCAGGCCTACAGGATTGTTTTCTTTATGAATATGGACCCAGGCCTACAGGATTGTTTTCTTTATGGATATGGACCCAGGCCTACAGGATTGTTTTCTTTATGAATATGGACCCAGGCCTACAGGATTGTTTTCTTTATGGATATGGACCCAGGCCTACAAGATTGTTTTCTTTATGAATATGGACCCAGGCCTACAGGATTGTTTTCTTTATGGATATGGACCCAGGCCTACAGGATTGTTTTCTTTATGAATATGGACCCAGGTCTACAGGATTGTTTTCTTTATGAATATGGACCCAGGCCTACAGGATTGTTTTCTTTATGAATATGGACCCAGGCCTACAGGATTGTTTTCTTTATGAATATGGACCCAGGCCTATAGGATTGTTTTCTTTATGGATATGGACCCAGGCCTACAATATTGTTTTCTTTATGAACATGGACCCAGGCCTACAGAATTGTTTTCTTTATGGATATGGACCCAGGCCTACAAGATTGTTTTCTTTATGGATATGGACCCAGGCCTACAGGATTGTTTTCTTTATGAATATGGACCCAGGCCTACAAGATTGTTTTCTTTATGGATATGGACCCAGGCCTACAAGATTGTTTTCTTGATGAATATGGACCCAGGCCTACAGGATTGTTTTCTTAATGAATATGAACCCAGGCCTACAGGATTGTTTTCTTTATGAATATGGACCCAGGCCTACAAGATTGTTTTCTTTATGAATATGGACCCAGGCCTACAGGATTGTTTTCTTTATGGATATGGAACCAGGCCTACAGGATTGTTTTCTTTATGAATATGGACCCAGGCCTACAGGATTGTTTTCTTTATGAATATGGACCCAGGCCTACAGGATTGTTTTCTTTATGAATATGGACCCAGGCCTACAAGATTGTTTTCTTTATGAATATGGACCCAGGCCTACAGGATTGTTTTCTTTATGAATATGAACCCAGGACTACAGGATTGGTTTCGTTATGAATATGGACCGAGGCCTACAAGATTGTTTTCTTTATGAATATGGACCCAGGCCTACAGGATTGTTTTCTTTATGAATATGGACCCAGGCCTACAGGATTGTTTTCTTTATGAATATGGACCCAGGCCTATGGACCCAGGCATACAAGATTGTTTTCTTTATGAATATGGACCCAGGCCTACAGGATTGTTTTCTTTATGGATATGGACCCAGGCCTACAGGATTGTTTTCTTTATGGATATGGACCCAGGCCTACAAGATTGTTTTCTTTATGAATATAGACCCAATCCTCAGGTCCATATTCAATGTTACCTCTAGGAAAAAGCTTATCTGGAGCACTGATTATAAGAGTGATTTGAAGGTCAATTTATCAAATTTACTAAATTTGTAAAAGGTTCTACTTCTGTGGGTTAGGGGTTCTTGGCGAATTCAAATTCTGGGGGTGGGGGGGTTTGACTGTCGTTCTTGCCACCCCCCCCCTCAGGCCTTTTTTCCTGGAACAGCCCTTACAGAAACGAGTAACTTTAAAGGTAATTTAACAGAAAATGTCTGAAAATCGCAATTCTTACCCTTACTTTTGTGTTGATAGGGTTTGCAAAACAATTAGATTTGGAGTCTGATTCTTGTGGCTAAGCCCTGACTTAAGGAACACACATCAATTGTTCTGGTCAATATAATTTTTTACTTCAAAGATATATGTAAATATTAACATATCGGTATTGGAATGTTTATTTGTTCCTTCATTTTTTAACATAGGTTTTAAATAATGAAAATAATTTCCTTTGAATTATTACATACATTATGGAATTGAAATATGATGAGCATATATTGAAATTGTCGAAAAACTAGCTGAGTTTTAAGAATAAAGATTTCCATGAGTACCTTTAAATCCATAACTGCTAAGATGCAAGGTAACAGCGATACCCATAGATCTAAGTTCACTTTCCTAGTGTGTAACATGAAGGTTTATAGCCCCAAGCCTGTTCAGGACACACTTAGACACGAAGGATACCCATATTTAATTGTAGATATAAATCATACATACCTCGACTACGTCCCTGTTGAACTGAGCGTACAGCAGCGAGTCTCCGAGGTTATGTCTTCTCTGGGCACTCTGATCCTTCACTTGACCTTGTCTAAATAAAAACACACACAATAGTAAAAAATAGTTTTTTGTTGCTTTTGAAATTTCTGTTGAAAGTTTAATGATGTAACCTGCATTATATCCATGTATACATGATGTTTATACCACTGAAGAGGCAGATTTACAAAAAGTAATGTATAGTTTACAGTAATCAAATAATTATTTCATCTATGTATTTTAATACAGCCAAGCCCGACCACTTACTGACGCCAACATAAGTTACTAGATGTCATTGTCCGGAAGACATGCTTTCTATTTAGAGTGACTTGGCCCAAATTTATATCAATCCCTTTACCTCGTAACAATTGCTTCGAGTGTCTGTTGCACTTTCGGTGCCTCAAAATGCTTGGCGGTGACAAGTTGACTCCCATGATCCTTTACTGCCTCCAACTTCTCTTCCTGCACGGCAAGCACCTTCTCGAATGCCTCGTGTTTCCTTGTGAGAGCTTCAACTTGATCCTCTGTTGTACCAAAATCTGGACTGCTCAAGTACGCCTAAACCAAGAAGAAGACATGTCATAAATCTGGACTGCTCAAGTACGCCTAAACCAAGAAGAAGACATGTCATAAATCTGGACTGCTCAAGTATGCCTAAATCAACAAGAAGACATGTCATAAATCTGGACTGCTCATGTACGCCTAAATCAACACAACATGTCATAAATCTGGACTGCTCAAGTTTGCCTAAATCAACAAGACATGTCATAAATCTGGACTGCTCAAGCATACCTAAATCAACAAGACATGTCAAAAATCTGGACTGCTCAAGTATACCTAAATCAACAAGATATGTCAAAAATCTGGACTGCTCAAGTATGCCTAAATCAACAAGAAGACATGTTATAAATGTAAACTACTAGTAGTTAAATATACAGAAGACAAGACATACTGGTAGTTTGTTTACAATCAAGAGAATGCTTTATCAATATCCAACATATTGTTGATCAAAAAGGTTCATAATGCACGTGTGATTTGCTGGTTTAAGGGGTAAATAAATTAACATGTGACTCAGAAAATAACTTACTGAAGGAACATATTGCTTCTTAAAAGCCAGTCTTATTATGATCTAGTATCCATGAGAATCATGGCTCTTATGTAGTATGTACCTGATCAGTTACCTACTTACTCTATAAAGGATCGTGCCGTACTCTGTGGTAAGTAAACACTATAAGAGCTCTAATTCTCGCAGCTAATACTCTAGCTGCTACAATTCCCCTGGAGACTGAGAGCCATGCAGTCGGTGACTCTAGTGACACTGAATAGCCTAACAAACTGTTCATCTAATAAAATTCCTGAACTAACATACCTCCTGTGATGAGCAGATATTGTCAAGCTGTTGTGCGTCTCTGAGGAAAATATGGAAGTCGTACAGCTGGTCGTAATATTCCTTCTTGTTTTCCCAGGTTTTTCCAAGTTTCTCCTTCACTTCCTTCACCTGGTTAACCTTCTCTTGCACCTAAATTATAAGATGTAATATGTTATGTACAGGAACATTATGTTCTGATATAATGTTTCGTTCAAAAATGATTTTATTTCATTTTTTGGTAACAGTACAATATTTCAACATATAAAAGGATTTGAATGAAGTTATTTATTTTAAAGTGTATTTTCTTTTTTGTAATCAATGTACAACTGAAATGTTTAAAAAAAATCTGAAAGTTTCGCTTGTCATTATTATTGTCATTATTATTAACTATTAACCTGCTAAGCACAACTATAATAGCTTTTGCAACCATTAATTTTTGTTTACCCAGATCAGCCTGCGAGTAACTCGCAGGCTGATCAGGGTTTACAATGACCATCTGCTGATAAGTCATTTTCCCCAGAACACCCCTTTGTCACATAATGGAATGGTCTTCATTCAAAGAAAGAACAGCCCATTATATAAATGTAGCAGGTTATAAGGGTTAAACATCTGTACTACCCACCTCATCCTTTGCATAATGTTCATTCTCCACCATGGCCTCTCCCGTCCTGATTACCGTGTTAAACGTGTCTTGTCGAGCCTCTATCTCCGCCCGGAGTTGTTCATGGCGTGTCCTCACCAGGTCCACGCTATTCACATCACGTACGGGTTTATCCGACGTCATCTCACGCTCGTTCAAATTAGCCCAGCTAACCAGGTCTCGTACATCAGAGTTAAATCTGAAACAAAGAAATAATACAGTAAAACTAATAATACTGACATTTTTTAGCATAATAAATATATAATAATTATCAGGTAAAAGTTTCAAATTTGGCCATTACATTTGGTCAAAATGTCTCTGGTAAAATGAAACATGCTGATATGTTTTTTAAGTTTTTAATGGACTTGGTTACTGGCATCAGTGACCTCATTTGTAAGGAGATGAATTTATATAAATTTTCATGGAAAGCTTGTTTTCAAATCCTGTCCATGTATTATTTGACATATTGTTTGTTCACCACATTTCTCAAATAAATATTGTTTAAACCAACCTTTTTTTGCACACATCCTTAAAATATTTCTTTCAATACCTTAATATGACAAGAAATTGGTAAAACCAATGGATGCTACCCGAATAAAGGTACACATGAGAAATAGAATCGGATGGAAAATGTAAGATAAATTGTTACAAGCTTTATTTAATTTTTTTTAAAAATTGCAAAGTCCAGTAACTCTGCCAATCTTTTTAAAACCAAATGTCCTGAAAATATGTACTTCTAGAAATAATACTGATACTTCCTATTAAGTTTCATGGATATAAGATGAAAATCATAGATGAGTGGAAAAGCTTTAGAATCGAAAAACTTCAAAGTCCCGTAACTCTGCCACAAATCATTCAACCGGAACGTCTTGACAATATGAGCTACTAGACATCATACTGATACTTCCTGTTAAGTGTCATGAGAATCGGATGAAAAACGTAGGAGTTAAGCAGACAAGAAAACGGGACAGACAGACATACATAAGGACACATACATATGGACGGACATGACGGCAACTATATGCTCCCCCGAAAATTTAGGGGAGCATAAAAAGAAAATAAAGCAGACAACCATATTAATACGAGTCAAAGCCATCGGATTTTTCAGGAGAATGCGTTAAAAATTAATAACACCTTTTCTCTGAGCATTCATAAAAGATTATGTAGTTTCCTTCTGCATCAAGAAAATATCTATCCTCTTTTTTCATCGACAAACTTCACACCCGTGTTCATTATTAGTATTTGTTGGCATGCCTCACCTGTGTAAATCTGCTGCGGCCAGGAGTTCATCCTTCCTCTGTGCAGCCCTGTCCTGTAGTATTCCCCAGTTCTCCACCACGGTGGCCTGCAGGTGCTCGATCTGGTCGGCATTCTCCCCCGGGTATGCCTGCTGCAGTCTCGCCGAGTCGTCAATCAATACCTGAATCTGAGGTGTAATACAAGTTGTTATTTCCGATACTGATACACCTTGTACTTTACATTGGTTAAAACAATATTTCTTCAAATAAGAGTCCCAAGGCGACCTGCGGAAGCTCTACCGATATAATACATATAACATGATTTTCCAAACATTTGATTTTTGCTTTTATAATAAGTATACTTCATTCACTGCAGGTGGGTCGACTAATATTATCTCACAAAAATGTCATACCTTGATCGCAAATGTGAAGATAAAAATACTAAGCAAATCCAAGATTGTATGCATGATTTGTGGCAGATCAGGAAATAATTATTTTTTAGTAAACCTGTCTTTTTCTGACTTTCTCGTCATCAACAAATAATTATGTGTAAATACTGACGTCCAGTTATGGTCTACAACACAGGGTAGGTAGGCTATTATTTTCACTATACAAGTATTTGTACGCATAAGCACAGTATCATATACGCCATAACCGATATGGTTAGTATAAACGCACGTATTTTAGGCCTTACATCTTCCATTCACAGTACATCGATACACTGAACTATCAGGAATGAAGTTATAGAAGTTTTGTTTTATATAAATACAGTAATATCAGAAACACATTGTTATAAAACTTATTTAGAATAGCTAACATCTAAAGACTGACATAGTTATAAAGCGGAGGAACAACTCCCTTGATTTATTAAAAGACATTCAGGGTAAACACTAATTAATCGAAATATAAAAGTATCAAAGGACTGCACCAGGTCACGATTTCAGAAATCATTATGGCAATCTGGAGGTATTAATCAAGTGTTGCAATAATGAAATAGTTCTGTGACTAGTTATTAATCAAGTGTTGATATAGTGAAATAGTACTGTGACTAGTTGAGTGGTGTGCGTGGTCCAGTGGTAGAGCGCCGAACTCCTGATCGAGAGGTCGTGGGTTCGATCCTCCGTCGCGGCCACGTTATTTATCCTTGAGCAAGATAATTAATCCACATTGCTTAGTACTGGTTCTACCCAGGAAGCCATCGAGAGTGATTAATCTAAGTTGCAAGAACTTGTTTCGCAATCGATGTAAAATAAATATGTTTAACCCTTTAACCCTTATGCCGGCCGGATCCGGCCTATACTGACTCGCCCTTATCCCGGCCGAATCCGGCCTCTACACGCTCGCCCTTATACCGGCCGTAACCGGCCTTGCATTAGACCATCCCAAACAAGCACCTGTTTTTGCACATAGAACGGTGACGTAGTACGGTAAATTACCTCGTTTTGAACGCGGAAATAAATTTCACACCCAAAATGACGCTCAAATCTTGGAAAAAATTCAAATTTTTGATGATTTTACGGTGAAATGAAGTTGGGAAGAAATATTTGAACAGAAAACTTTCAGAACTTGGTGATTGAAGTCATTCGACGATCGAAATAATGGGATTCTCGGCAAATAAAGTGCAGGAAATGTTGATTGAAGTGACAATATTTTCCGATAGTAACTTTGTTCGGAAGAAAAGTCGCCAACTACGACAAAAGAAAGAAAATAAATCGGCTTTAAAATACCTATTTGAGTGTTATAAAAAGACTCATGACATTCAAGTTTGAAAACTATAGACACTCAAGTAAAAACCTTATGGGAAGCGACGTTCCTATGCTACTTTTGTTTTGAACTTTGTCTGCTAAGTTATGTTATGGATATGCAGATATACAAATATGAAGCCCAGAAAAATGAACTCCCCCAGATTCATAATGGGTTTACTACAAAGTCGGTCGGAAGAGAAGGACATATCTGAATAGTTTCCTCATTTGTCACTTGGCATTATAACTTGGCATATATGTTCCAGCCCATGAATGGTTCTGAAGAGAGGACAATTTGGCCTTACTTGGTATGAAAGTAATGTTTTGATATTTCCAACATATTTTAAAAAAGAATAACATTTTAAAACATAATATATCTTCGAAAAATGTCGCCCAATTGCCACGATTGCCCGACAACTTTTTTTTTTTTAAAACTACATAAAATTTGATTTATAAAAGACTGAAAATATAAATAATCTTGTTGTTATATATATGGAATATTTAAATATTTATAACACTAAAATAAAATTGTAAAGAATGGCACAATGATTACGGGATACTTTATTATAAGCCAACACTCAGCACATATAAGAAAATTTTATTTTGTTTGTTTTCAACTGTTGGTATTTTTCCCCCAGAAACTCCTTCTTTGACAACAAGCTGGTACAAGAAGTCGCAGCAGTTGTGTTCACTTGGATACCAATGACGATGTGTGATGCCTCCATGACCCGTCTTCAAACTGTGTCAACTTTTGGAGACAGTGTGACAGACCGGTTTGGTGACAGTCACTTCTTACCTGGCGTTGACGTTTCCTGTTCATTGGTGTATTTAAAAAGTGTTTTTTTGCAAAAGAAAACTAAACAAAGTGACTCAGAATGTCTAACAAAAAATAATTCAATACAAAATTCAAATGGAATAAGAAAAGTATGACCTGAAGTTGGAAAGCTCTTGTCATTTTCTTGGATTGAAGGTGTTTGTCAGGTGGGTGTCTTATTGCCCATGTGTATTAAATAATAATGGGGAAAAGCATATGTAAATGTACATCAGTGTTAGGGGTTAGTATTATACACATGAATTTATATGGAATTATGAGTGAATCTGTATATAACAGACAAACAATAAAAAAAACATTTATAAATTTAGTGGAAATATTATACTATTTTACTAAAATTAGTGATAAAAACTGGATTTTTGTTGGACTTAATTGGAATAAAAGAACAATATAACACCTGTATGTAGGTTTTTTATTTACCCACATTTCACAATTTGTTTTATTAAAATATTCCTATTTTTGCATGAGTTATGGCATGTTTACTAACATCACCTTGTTGCATTATCTGTAATTTTGCCTCAGCAGCAGATTAATGTAAGGAAATGGACACAGTGTGATCACTGATAAGATAAGGAGATTGATCTTCTGTAAGCACTGGTTATCTAAGGGGTAAAGGGTTTAAAACAAAACTAGTTATTAATCAAGTGTGGATATAGTGAAATAGTACTGTGACTAGTTATTAATGCTTGGTTATACTCTGGATGTTGATTGGCAGTATTTAAATATCTGGGGAATCTTTGGCATGGATTTGGATTTTTAAATATCTGGTAACAATAACCCAGGGACACACTAATGGTGAGTAACAATAACACCAGGGACACACTAATTGGTGAGTAACAAAAACCCCAGGGACACACTAATTGGTGAGTAACAATAACCCCAGGGACACACTAATGGTGAGTAACAATAACACCAGGGACACACTAATTGGTGAGTAACAATAACCCCAGGGACACACTAATTGGTGAGTAACAATAACCCCAGGGACACACTAATTGGTGAGTAACAATAACCCCAGGGACACACTAATTGGTGAGTAACAATAACCCCAGGGACACACTAATTGGTGAGTAACAATAACTCCAGGGACACACTAACTGAATGAAATTAACGTTATTTAATGACTCAACTCATTGTTTTATGTAGAGCCGCCCCAGAGGGAGAGGAGGAATACATAGAAGTTTTGAAACATGCCCTGCTCTTACTAACAAAAGAGGATCAACTCCAACACGTGACAGCCCAATTTATGTCTAACTGACAAGGCTATGGGAAAGGCTATGCCCAAGAACACACTGAAGAAACTCAGTGGCACTGGATAGGCTTAAACCCAGGTCCCCCAGTTTCAAAACCACCTTGACTTGTATGAAAACTGAATTGGAGTGGCATTTTTTTCATTTGTTACACATTCTGATACTCCCGATAAGTGTATCATGGAAAAAACACAAAAACATTTTTAGCAGAATATTATTTTTCCTTCATAATTCTATTTCAATTAGTTGAGATGCTTTTTTGAATTATTTTCTTTCAGTTTCAAATTATCTGTATTAAAGTTTTTTAAGTTTACATTTAAATGACCTCAAACACTCTTAGTACTAACCATGGTTTATAAAGAAAAGTAAGGCACGTCAGACCTCAACTATCATTCCCATCTGTAGCCATTGGTAATTAAGCCACATCTTCCCACTGGCTATTTGGATCACATGATTATGAGAGAAATAATTACAGAGTTTGGCCTTACCTGAGCTTCCAGGGCGATAAGTTCATTTTCAAATCCTTCGTGCTTCTTCAGGTAGCTCTGTGTAGCGTTGATATCTCGCCCAAGATCATCCGGAATACTTTGATATTTCTCCTGAAAATTGGGTAAATAATTATTAATAGGAGTAACCAAGTAGATGATAATTACATAATTATGAGCTGACTAAATGTTATTAAACATCTTATGATAAGGCTCAAATTTTAAAATCATTCACTTTTTTCACCTAAGCATTCAATGTAGACAATTATGTGTGCATGTAGTGCAGAAATATCACATGTATAAGAAAATGAAATCACATTTATTTAAAAAGTGTTATTTCTAGTGAAGCATTTTAGAAATTGATTACGATCAAAATGGTCGTAAGTGGTTTCATAAAACGGGCCCTAGACACGGGCAAAAAGTTAAAACTAGCTAATCCCTATAGGCTGACATATAATTGTGTCAGATATTGATAATTGATTAATGAGCAGTCATTGTGGAGCCAAACATTCATGACAGTCATTTCAGAATTATTTTGAGTTCAGAATTGTTTGTCCACTGCCAAAGACGAGGCAACTGCCTCTGTACAATTTTGGAAAGGTACCAAAAATCAAGCTTGCATTAAAAAATGTCATGCTAAAGACTAACAAGAGGGCCAAGATGGCCCTAAATCGATTACCTGAGTACTGGCACATTATCAAACTTTTTCGAAATCTTATGGTCATATACAATCTGTGCAAGTTTGGTTAAGATTATTCAAGAAATGTGGCCTCTGTTGTTTACCAACATTGATATAAAGACACTGACAAAGTTTGGTTAAGATCAAATACAAAATGAAGGTGCTAGAGTGTAACATCTGGGGAAGGGCCAAATGTGACCCCAGGGCTACATATAATATATGAGCCTTGTGGTTTCAGAGAAGATTTTTTAATTTTTCCCTGTACAAGTCTATGTTAAACATGTGACCCTGGGGTCACCATTTGAACAAACTTGGTAAAGGACCATAAGCGTATATTACAGGCAAAATATTAAACCTCTGGCTTTTGTAGTTTTCCTATATAAGTCTATGTAAAACTGTGACCCGCAGGGCGGGGCCAAATTTGATCCCATGGGCAGCATTTGACCACAGGGTCACCATTTGAACAAACTTGGTAGAGGACCATAAGCTTATAGCAAATGCAAAATATTAAACCTCTGGCTCTTGCAGTTTCGGAGATTTTTTTTTTTTTTAATGTTTTTCCCTCATACAAGTCTATGTACAACTGGGACCCCGGGGCGAGTCAAATGTGACCCTAGGGTCACCATTTGAACAAACTTGGTAAAGGACCATAATCTTATAGTAAGTGCAAAATATTAAAACTCCGGCTCTTGCAGTTTCAGAGATTTTTTTCCTATGTAAGTCTATGTAAAACTGTGACCCCACAGGGTGGGGCCAAATTTGACACCAGGGTCACCATTTGAACAAACTTGGTAGAGGACCATAAGCTTATAGCAAATGCAAAATACTAAACCTCTGGCTCTTGCAGTTCCAGAGAAGATTTTTTCAGTTTTTCCCTAGATACAAGCCTATGTAAAACTGTGACCCCCAGGGCGGGGCCAAATGTGACCCCAGGGTCATCATTTGCACAAACTTGGTAAAGAACCATAATCTTATAGTAAATGCAAAATATTAAACAACTGGCTCTTGCCGTTTCAGAGAAGATGATTTTTTAAAAAAGTTTCCTAGATAAATCTATGTATAACTGACCCCGCGGCGGTGCCAAATTAGACTCGAAGGTCACCATTTTAACCAACTTAGTAGAGGACAAAATGCTGATGCTACATGTAATACATGAAAGGTCTGTGCATTGTGGTTTCAGAGAAGATCTCAGAGAAATCTCTCCCTATATAAGTCTTTGAAAAACATGCAAAATCTCAATATACAAACTTTTGATTCACAGGGCCTGGCCGATTTTGACCCCGGGGACTTCGTTTTAACAAACTTGATAGTCTAGGCATTGGCGATCATTTTAAAAGCAAAACTGTTGAAATCTGTCCCGCGGTTCTTGAGAAGATTTTTTAAGGTTTCGACCATATATGGTGATGGTGGCCATCTTGGATGTCGCGCTGACCTAATTTTAACAAATCTAAAAGTCATTCATCTAAGGATCATCCATGTGAAGTTTGGTCAAAATTGGCCAAGCGGTTTCTGAGGAGGTCGTTTGAAGAAAATTCAATGACGATGACGTACGACGGACGAAGAGTGATCCCTATAGATCACCTTGAGCCTTCGGCTCAGTTGTTCTAAAAACTTCATCGGTTAAATACACTTAATAGGCAGTAAATCATATTAAGCAGATTTTTATTCCAGGTGGCATTCCCTCAGACACCCCTAGAAATAGATTAACCTTCAAATTTCAAAAATTTATAAAAAAAACTTGGGGCCTACTAAAAACAAGAGGTCAATGACCTTGAAGCTCTACTGATAGATTTTGATAGCTAGGTCAGCATTCCTGTGAAGTTTCATAAAAATCTGTCAAGTAGTTTCAGAGGAGTAGTCGCTACATCTATTTTTTTACTATATAACTCTAGGTAAACAAAGATGGCCACTGGCAGCCATGTTTAATGTCAAATCAAAATAATTTTAGACAAGGATCAACATCTTGTCATGCTGATCATTTCAGAAAAAATCCCATATCAATATCACTTACAGTTTTGAAGAAGTAGTCACTACAAACTTGTTTTTAAAAATCTATGTTTAGCCGTGGTGGCCATCTTGAATTTCCGGCTGACCTGAAATTGTGCTAGGATCAACTAGACATCAAGAGCAACATTCCTGTGAAGGTTCATGAAAATCCGTCTAGTAGTTTCAGAGGAGTAGTCACTACAATTTTTACTTTACAAACTCTATGTTAACAAAGATGGCCACTGGTGCCCAGGTTTAATTTTGATTCAAAATGATTTTTCGACAAGGATCAACATCATGTAATGCTGATCATTTTACAAAAGTCCCATATCAATATCACTTACAGTTTTCAAGAAGTAGTCGCTACAAATTTATTTATTTTAAATCTATTTTTAGCCGTGGTGGCCATTTTGAATTTCCGGCCAGCCTGAAATTTTTCTAGGATCAACTAGACATCAAGAGCAACATTCCTGTGAAGTTCCATGAACATCCGTCAAGTAGTTTCAGAGAAGTAGTCGCTACAAGTTTTTACTATATAACTCTATGTAAACAAAGATGGCCACTGCCAGCCATGTTTAATGTTGAATCAAAATAATGTTCGACTCGGATAAACATCATGTCATGCTGATCATTTTAGAAAAAGTCCCATATCAATATCAGTTTTCAAGAAGTAGTCGCTACAAACTTATTTTTTAAAAATCTATTTTTAGCTGTGGCGGCCATCTTGAATTTCTTGCCGACCTTAAATTTTGCTAGGATCAATAAGACATCAAGAGCAACATTCCTGTAAATTTTTATGAAAATCCGCCAAGTAGTTTCAGAGGAGTAGTCGCTACAAATAAAAATTTAAGGACGGATAGACGGACGGACGACGGACACCGCACCACGGCATAAGCTCTGCTGATATCTGTAAGTTTTGACTATATAACTCTATGTAAACAAAGATGGCCGCTGGCAGCCATGTTTAACGCCGAATCAAAACGATTTTTGATAAGGACCAACATCATGTCATGCTGATCATTTTAGAAAAAGTCCCATATCAATATCACTTAGTTTTCAAGAAGTAGTCGCTACAAACTTGTATTTTAAAAATCTATTTTTAGCTTTGGTGGCCATCTTGGATTTCACATCAACATGAATTTTTTCTAGGATCAACTAGACTTCATGGGCAACATTTCTGTATAGTTTCATGAATATCCATCCAGTAGTTTCAGAGGAGTAGTCGCTACAAATAAAAATTTAAGGACGGATAGACGGACGGACGACGGACACCGCACCACGGCATAAGCTCTGCTGATCTCTGTACCTGTATTCTTGTAAGGGCATCCTCCACATCTCTGTTGAACCTGTGGATCTCCCCAGCGCCAAATAACTTCTGGTCCCTGGCTTCTATCTGCTCCAGTAGCTGGTTCCATGCATCACTAATAAGTTCAAACACACACCGAATTAGACGCAGCTCTCACAATTTTAGGCATACATACAGCCTGACTTTGGTTTCATATGTTCTTATTAGTGTACATGAGAAAAGGTGGTAACTCTTAATTCAATGCTCATGTTTTGGGTTTTGGCCTGACTGGCTAAACCATTTATATTGTGCCTATACACTACTCAACTTTTGGGGTTTGGCCAGACTGGCTAAACCATTTATATTGTGCCTATACACTACTCAACTTTTGGGGTTTGGCCCGACTGGTTAAACCATTTATATTGTGCCTATACACTACTCAACTTTTATAATCGGTCACCCAGGTTTTTTGAAAATAACACGAATACTAAAAAGTGGAAATCACTGAAACATACCAATATTTTATTAAGTTTATCAACAAGGTTTTAGTCCAATCAAGGCAGATTAAGTTTTATAAATCGCTAGAGATATTTGTTAAACGACGCGTTATTATTAAGATATATAATTCATTGGAAAGTGACCGATTATAAAAGTTGAGTAGTGCAGTGTTAGGATTTTCAAAATATGTAAGTTATATATATATACCTTGTCGTCAGTAGGTTTAGAAACAGTGTACATTTGTTGTAGAATTTGCCTATTGATGGTGGGATACAGACTTTTATATTAGAAAAAGAATACATTGTATCCAATAAGCCTGTAAATGACTTGTAACACGTACCAAAGTTGCTCCTGCCTCTCCAGAACTTCCTTCATGTAAGGCCCTTTATCCTCGATCAGCCATTTTGCCATTCTCTCACAACGATTAAATCTCTCCTGGTTCGACTCGACCTGTCTCTTAAATTCATCAAACTTGTTACGTAGAATCAGCAAATGTTCATAATCTTGTCCATACTCCTCCGAGGATGCTGTCTGCATTTGTTCATTTATCCATTCTTCAAAGTCACCACTCTCTCGCAGGTATGCATGCATCCATTTGGATTGTTCAAGATTCTTTGTTCGATCTGCCGCAAGGCGCTTTAATTTGTTCAATAGCTCTTGGAGGTTATCCTAGAATGTATTAATTTCAATTTTTTTGATTATATTACATTTTCAAAACTAATGTTTTTCTTTGATATTTCCATCTGTTTTTATTGTTTATGACATCCATATGGTCAATACAGTTAGTTACAAGCCTAGAAAACAAATAATTAAAATATGTAGTTTTGCTTGACTTCTGAAAGGTGCTTGCTATGAATAAATTATTCATGTTTGTGTTAATGGCACAAGGAATAAATATGAAAAAGTCCAACTCAATTACTTGACTGACGAGTCAACTGAAACAGAGCTATTCTGAGACATACCACTCCACCGCCACCCCCACCACCCCCACCCATCACCATGACTGACGAGTCAACTGAAACAGAGCTATTCCGAGACTCACCACTCCACCGCCACCCCCACCACCCCCACCCATCCCCATGTGCTTTCTTGAGTGACTTTGGCTCCAAGCAGCCTGCAATATTTCAATAGTAGTAATACCCACCTGTGCTTTCTTGAGTGCCTGTGGGTCCTGGCAGCCTGTTTTGAAGAGTCGTTTACACTCACGGTCCACGCCGTTCACGATGCCCTGGTACGTCTGTATGTCCGTCTCCAGCACCTTGTTCTTGGTTAACAGTTTGTCTGCTGCATTCTCGTCCTTGCCATAGTCCGTGCTGGAGGCCAGGGACATCTTGTCATTGATCCAGTTCTCAATCTCACTCACTTCAGACAGATACTGCGAGAGATAAGGGAAATATGACGAGCTTTGAAAACATGTTAAATCAATAAAACAAGACAGGTCAATACCATGGAGTTGTGGTTTTATAAATATACATAAACATTTCATGCTCCATTTTTGCTTATGAATACATTAACGGAGTACATTACAGCAATTTTTTAAAGGGGTTGATGCACTATTTTCAAACAAGATTTATTTAAAACAGTCTATTAAATCATTTTAGAATTATTTTATCTTTAGAATTCTGTGATTCTTAATTTCAGGAAACTCCTTCCTCAATGAGTGATACAAATATTCTTAATCTGTTGCTCACAGCAATTAAAAGGCTCATTGTGTTCTGAGAACACATTGAGCTGCATGTAATACCATGATGTGATGTCATAATAGCATGACGTGGTGTCATAATTATCCATTGTGTGATGTCATAATACCAGTAAGTGATGTCATGATAGAAGCAACCAAAGGAAATTATGAATGACGCATTCTGATTGGTTCACTGATAAAAATAGGACCAATGAAGCCAGTTAATTGAAAGCTCATTGTATTCTCAGAACACACTGAGGTTTTACTGGACATTGAGAAGTGAGGTTCTTGAAACCCAGTAACACAAAATTCTAATGATAAAATAATTCTAAAACGATTTAATAGACTGTTTTAAAAGGGCTCTGAAAAACTTGTAAAAAGCTGAAAGAATTATCAAAATGCCATGAGAAACAAGAAGCAGTCTGAGGGACGGCCATAGTCCCCTACCGGGTCTTGCGCAAAATTAACAATTCAGAAGCTGCACAGTTGTCGAAGGTTACTGTTTTGTCAACACAATAATTGCACAAATGTCAAACTGCTCTTAAAGGTTACTGTGTTTCGTCAACACAATAATTGCAAAAAAATTCAAAGAAATAAAGTTGTTATTAGCCAGTTTGCTAATTCTGAAGTTATTGAAGAAACAGTTATCTTTGAATATACCCATATGAAAGGTTGAATGTAGCCATGTGAATGATCATGCAAGGAATGTTGAATACCTTACCATGTTTATCTGCAAAATATGTGTTCCTGTGTTCTGAAGGTATCGTGACCATTACCTTTGAGCTACAGACATGGGTCTTGCGCGCGACACGCCGTCTCATTATGGTGAACATTTGTGCAAAGTTATTTCAAAATCCTACGATGCATGAAAAAGTTACAGCCCGGACAAGCCTATTTCTGACCTTTAACCTCCAAGTGTGACGTTGATCTTTGAGCTATGGACCTGGGTCTTGCGCGCGATATGCCGTGTAATTATGGTGAACATTTGTCCCAAGTTATTTTAAAATCCCACAATGCATGACAAAGTTTCTGCCCGGACAAGCCTATTTCTGACCTTTTACCTCCAAGTATGACCTTGACCTTAGAGCTACGGACCTGGGTCTTGCGTGCGACATGCCGTCTCATTATGGTGAATATTTTGTGCCAAGTTATTTCAAAATCCCACGATGCATGACAAAGTTACAGCCCGGACAAGCATATTTCTGACCTTTAACCTCCAACTGTGACCTTGACCTTTGAGCCATGGACCTGGGTCTTGCATGCGACACGCCGTCTCATTATGGTGAACATTTGTGCCAAGTTATTTCAAAATCCCACAATGCATGACAAATAACAGCCCGGACAAGCCTATTTCTGACCTTTAACCTCCAAGTGTGACCTTGACCTCTGAGCTACAGAACTGGATCTTGCGCGCGACATGCCGTCTCATTATGGTGAACATTTGTGCCAAGTATTCAAAACCCCACGATGCATGACAAAGTTTCAGCCCGGACAAGAGTATTTCTGACCTTTAACCTCCAAATGTGACCTTGATCTTTGAGCTACTGACCTAGATCTTGCGCGCGACACACCGTCTCATTGTAGTCAACATTTGTGCCAAGTTATTTCACAATCCCACAATGCATGATAAAGTAACAGCCCGGACAATCCTATTTCTGACCTTTAACCTCCAAGTGTGACTTTGACCTTTGAGCTACAGAACTGGATCTTGCGCGCGACATGCCATTTCATTATGGTGAACATTTGTGTCAAGTTATTTCAAAATCCCACGATGCATGACAAAGTTTCTGAAAACTGATTAAAAACAAGAGGTCAATGACCTTGAAGCTCTACTGATAGATTTTGATAGCTAGGTGAAGTGAAGTTTCATGAAAATCCGTCTAGTAGTTTCAGAGGAGTAGTCACTACACATTTTTACTATACAAACTCTTATGTAAACAAAGATGGCCACTGGCAGCCATGTTTAACGTCGAATCAAAATAATGTTTGACTAGGATCAACATCATGTCATGCTGATCATTTTAGAAAAAGTCCCATATCAATATCACTTATAGTTTTCAAGAAGTAGTCGCTACAAACTTATTTTTTAAAAATCTATTTTTAGCTGTGGCGGCCATCTTGAATTTCTGGCCGACCTGAAATTTTGCTACGATCAATAAGACATCAAGAGCAACATTCCTGTGAAGTTTCATGGACATCTGTCAAGTAGTTTCAGAGGAGTAGTCGCTACAAGTTTTTACTATATAACTCTATGTAAACAAAGATGGCCACTGGCAGCCATGTTTAACCTCGAATCAAAACGATTTTTGACAAGGACCAACATCATGTCATGCTGATCATTTTAGAAAAAGTCCCATATCAATATCACTTATAGTTTTCAAGGAGTAGTCGCTACAATCTTGTATTTTAAAAAATCTATTTTTAGCTTTGGCGGCCATCTAGGATTTTGCATCAACATGAATTTTTGCTAGGATCAACTAGACATCATGGGCAACATTTCTGTAAAGTTTCATGAATATCCATCCAGTAGTTTCAGAGGAGTAGTCGCTACAAGTTTTTACTATATATATATATGTAAACAAAGATGGCCGCTAGCGCCCATGTTTAAAGTCGCATCGCAATAAATTTCGACAAGGATCAACATCATGTCATGCTGATCATTTTAGAAAACGTCCCATATCAATATCACTTACAGTTTTCAAGAAGTAGTCGCTACAAATTTATTTATTTTAAATCTATTTTTAGCCGTGGCGGCCATCTTGAATTTCCGGCCAGCCTGAAATTTTTCTAGGATCAACTAGACATCAAGAGCAACATTCCTGTGAAGTTTCATGGACATCCATTAAGTAGTTTCAGAGGAGAAGTCGCTACATGTTTTTACTATATAACTCTATGTAAACAAAGATGGCCACTGGCAGCCATGTTTAAGGTCGAATCAAAATAATATTCGACTAGGATCAACATCATGTCATGCTGATCATTTTAGAAAAAGTCCCATATCAATATCACTTATAGTTTTCAAGAAGTAGTCGCTACAAACTTGTATTTTAAAAATCTATTTTTAGCTTTGGCGGCCATCTTGGATTTCGCATCAACATGAATTTTTGCTAGGATCAACTAGACTTCATGGGCAACATTTCTGTAAAGTTTCATGAATATCCATCCAGTAGTTTCAGAGGAGTAGTCGCTACAAATAAAAGTTTACGGACAGACAGACGGACGGACAGACGGACAGACGGACAGACAGACGGACGACGGACGACGCACCACGGCATAAGCTCTGCTGATCTCTGATCAGTAGAGCTAATAAATATACTAATGTAAAATGTATAAATGATATGCTTATTTTTCATTTGCAGCGATTTTCTTTGCTTTAAAGGACATTTTGTCAATATGCCACATATGGTAAATAGGCGCGATGACATCATCCTTCCAAGATGGCCACCTCCATTGATGTTTCTGTGCCAATTTTCAATAGGTCATATCTCCTTTTACAACTTTTACCCCAAAACTTAGAATTTCCCACCATCTTTATCTTGAGGAGTTTTTTTCTGAAACTCATTACGTCAGTGATTCTAAAAATCCTAAAATACTTTCTGTTGGAATTTGTTTGACCGTAAAACCTATAATTACTAGACTATTTATTTTTTATGGCATTTTGATAATTCTTTCAGCTCTTTTCAAGTTTTTCAGAGCCCTTTAAAATAAACTTTGAAAATAGTGCATCAACCCCGTTAATGTTTAGCAAGAGGCTCCACTGTAAGATGTTTGTTTGAATGGTGTTTTACGTCATTTTTAGCACATTTTAGGCCATATATAATGGTCGATTTTTTTGGTGGTAGGAGCACACCACCTTGTTTTCCTGGGTAGAACCAGTACCTCCCATCATCCTTAAGAATCAACACTTTCTCAATTGACAAGTTGAGCTCCCAGTGGGATTTGAGCAACGGTGAGAGGCGAGATAAAAATCTCGCAGGGGTGTGAGGCGAGAAGGTTAACAACGCAATATCGTTAACCCCTCGACCATGGAGGTGTTCTCCACTGTAAAAACATGATTCACTTTGACAATATCACTTGGCAGTAATTCACCAGATACTGCAGTTATCTTCAATGGGCTTAATTAAAATATTGTTTGTTGGCCATTGCCGTCTAACCTTGAATTCCTTCAAGGATGAATATTGAGCTTTAGTTCATCGGCAAGCAAAAAAAATGTCTCGCAAAAACACCCAACATTTTTAAGGCAGATTGTCAGAGAAATAAATGGTTAGTTATAAATTTCTCAGAAGATAATTACAAAGCGCAATACTTTCCTAGAATAAAGGTAAAATAATAAGCAGTCTGAAAGTTCAATGGATCTGTTTTGATCATAACTAATTTTCCAAGTGCTTAAAGGGCTAGTGTGGTCGTAAATTGAGAGGCAGTCTCCCAGCCATTAACCTGTCGCTTTAGCACATTTCAATGATTATTATGGGAGCTGATATCTCCAGCCACATGATATGTTAACGGACACCAGCTGGTAAAATTCTATGGTCAGTCGAATAGGAATCTGGATACAAGAATATAACTTGAGAATCACTTGGTTTCAATAGAGAAACACATTATAATCAGACAAATAAAAACCTGGAGTGAAATATTTTGTAATAAACAAATATTAATGAAATTGGCAAATATTAAAACATAAAACAGAATCATATTCCGTTACAATGACTTTGAATAAATTAATAAAACAATACTATGCAAATCTTCGATTGCTAAATATATATTACGATGATTATAAATACTGTTGTTATGTAATTGAAAAATATTTGAAACTTAATTTAACTTACAGTATGCAGAAATCATTTATAATAAAGATACATATAATGTAATGCAGTAACCATTGCACACAAGTTACATATAAATATGATGCAGTAACGATTGTACAAGAGGTACATATACATATATGCAGTAACAATTGTACATACATAGATGCAGTAACAATTGTACAAGAGGTACATACAGATAGATGCAGTAACCATTTTACAAGAGGTACATACACATAGATGCAGTAACCATTGTGCAAGAGGTACATACACAGATGCAGTAACCATTGTACAAGAGATACATACACATAGATGCAGTAACCATTGTACAACAGTAATCATTGTACAAGAGGTGCATACACATAGATGCAGTAACCACTGTACAAGAGATACATACACATAGATGCAGTAACCATTGTGCAAGAGGTACATACACATAGATGCAGTAACCATTGTACAAGAGGTACATATACATATATGCAGTAACCATTGTACAAGAGGTACATACACATAGATGCAGTAACCATTGTACAAGAGGTACATACACATAGATGCAGTAACCATTGTACAAGAGGTACATACACATAGATGCAGTAACCATTGTACAAGAGGTACATATGCATATATGCAGTAACCATTGTACAAGAGGTACATACACATAGATGCAGTAACCATTGTACAAGAGATACATACACATAGATGCAGTAACCATTGTACAAGAGGTACATATGCATATATGCAGTAACCATTGTACAAGAGGTACATACACATAGATGCAGTAACCATTGTACAAGAGGTACATACACATAGATGCAGTAACCATTGTGCAAGAGGTACATACACAGATGCAGTAACCATTGTACAAGAGATACATACACATAGATGCAGTAACCATTGTACAACAGTAATCATTGTACAAGAGGTGCATACACATAGATGCAGTAACCACTGTACAAGAGATACATACACATAGATGCAGTAACCATTGTGCAAGAGGTACATACACATAGATGCAGTAACCATTGTACAAGAGGTACATATACATAGATGCAGTAACCATTGTACAAGAGGTGCATACACATAGATGCAGTAACCATTGTACAAGAGGTACATACACATAGATGCAGTAACCATTGTACAAGAGGTACATACACATAGATGCAGTAACCATTGTACAAGAGATACATACACTTAGATGCAGTAACCATTGTACAAGAGGTACATACACATAGATGCAGTAACCATTGTACAAGTGGTACATACACATAGATGCAGTAACCATTGTACAAGAGGTACATACACATAGATGCAGTAACCATTGTACAAGAGGTACATACACATAGATGAAGTAACCATTGTACAAGAGATACATACACATAGATGCAGTAACCATTGTACAAGAGATACATACACATAGATGCAGTAACCATTGTACAAGAGGTACATACACAGATGCAGTAACCATTGTACAAGAGATACATACACATAGATGCAGTAACCATTGTGCAAGAGGTACATACACATAGATGCAGTAACCATTGTACAAGAGGTACATACACACAGATGCAGTAACCATTGTACAAGAGGTACATATACATAGATGCAGTAACCATTGTACAAGAGGTACATACACATAGATGCAGTAACCATTGTACAAGAGATACATACACATAGATGCAGTAACCATTGTACAAGAGGTACATACACATAGATGCAGTAACCATTTTACAAGAGGTACATACACATAGATGCAGTAACCATTGCGCAAGAGGTACATACACATAGATGCAGTAACCATTGCACAAGAGGTACATACACATAGATGCAGTAACCATTGTACAAGAGGTACATACACATAGATGCAGTAACCATTGTACAAGAGGTACATACACATAGATGTAGTAACCATTGTACAAGAGGTACATACACACAGATGCAGTAAGCATTGTGCAAGAGGTACATACACATAGATGCAGTCACCATTGTGCAAGAGGTACATACACATAGATGCAGTAACCATTGTGCAAGAGGTACATATACATAGATGTAGTAACCATTGTACAAGAGGTACATACACACAGATGCAGTAAGCATTGTGCAAGAGGTACATACACATAGATGCAGTAACCATTGTGCAAGAGGTACATATACATAGATGCAGTAACCATTGTACAAGAGGTACATACACATAGATGCAGTAGCCATTGTGCAAGAGGTACATACACATAGATGCAGTAACCATTGCACAAGAGGTACATACACATAGATGTAGTAACCATTGTACAAGAGGTACATACACATAGATGCAGTAACCATTGTGCAAGAGGTACATACACATAGATGCAGTAACCATTGTACAAGAGATACATACACATAGATGCAGTAACCATTGTACAAGAGGTACATACACACATATGCAGTAACCATTGTACACGAGATACATACACATAGATGCAGTAACCAATGTGCAAGAGGTACACATACATAAATGCAGTAACCAGTGTACAAGAGATACATACACATAGATGCAGTAACCATTGTACAAGAGGTACATACACACAGATGCAGTAACCATTGTACAAGAGATACATACACATAGATGCAGTAACCATTTTGCAATAGGTACACATACATAGATGCAGTAACCAATGTACAAGAGGTACATATACATAAATGCAGTAACCATCGTGCAAGAGGTACATATACATAAATGCAGTAACGATTGTACAAGAGGTACATATATATATATATGCAGTAACCATTGTACAAGAGATACATATACATAGATGCAGTAACCATTTTACAAGAGGTACATATACATAGATGCAGTAACCATTATACAAGAGGTACATATACATATATGAATGAATGAATGGTGTTTTACGGCACTATACATATATGAATGAATGTCTTTATTTATCGAGGGTGACCCAATTAGTTTATACTAATCTTCCTTGGGGCCCTCTATAACAAATACATGATACCAAATACAAGAAAGGCAAAATACATAAGATATATGTAAACATAATAACATTGATGGTGGTGGTAGTTTGAACGATATTTACACAATAATAAGATGAGACGATATCTATATCGAGTTTAATGTTTTTTTCCTTTATCCATTTTATGCAGCTGTTTGTAAAAATTTTCATTGTTGCACACTTCTGAATGTGCTTTGGTATATTATTCCATAAAATGGTCCCGGAGTAAGACATGCTGCCCTTGAAAAGTTCCCGATTTGGCATAGGAATACTAAAATTAGTATCAGTTAGTGATCGAAGTCTTCTGTCAGTTGAATTACGAGTAGTAAACACATCGGAAATATATGAAGGGGCAGTATTGTTCGAAACTCTATACATGAATTTGGCCCTTTGAAGTATAATTCGCTGATCAATTGTGAGGTAATTTAGTTGTTCCATAGCGGCTTGAAAAGTAATATACTGTTGCCCTTTTTTTGCATTATTAAAAGGCTGTTGATATGTTTTTGACTTGTGTTACCCCAGATTACATTACAAAAGTCTAGATGTGGCTGTATGTAAGCTTTATAGAAAATAATTCGATAATTCAAAGGAATAAAATATTTTATTCTTGACAGCTACCATACACCAACAAAATGCAGTAACCATTGTACAAGAGGTACATGTACATAATGCATTAACCATTTTTCCCATTCCATAACTTTTAAACATCCAGGTATACGAGTATTCAATATTGTGAAACATTCTGTCAAACTCATGCAAGATTCAAATTGTATTGTCTGTCTACTGCTCAAGGATTGGCCATAGAAAACACAGCCTTATCATAGCTGACCATCTCATATGTGATGAAATCAGCATCCTACATGGATCATAAATGGGAATAAAAGTGTATATCTAGTAACTATTATAATTAGGTGGATTACAAAATATATAACTCTCAGTGAATTTTCCTGATAATGAACAATTAAAATGTAATGATAAAAAGTAGTCTTTATTACACAATAAAAACACTCCCCCAATCATGTGTAATGCTCTGTTGGATAAGATCTCTAAATTCTAAGCATGGTACTGACCACTCTGAACCATATCACTTAGCACCCCACGCTGTTATTTTTATGGCTTCAATTAGGAATAATAGCCCCTTCACTGCAGCACATGTCAATCACACAAAAGTTCTACAGGACTACCACGCTAGCCCTTTAAGTATATTCATACTAAATCAGAACTACGTTTGTGGACAAAAATTACCCCGCTGCAAGCATCAGAGGGAACTCCACAGAAAATCAAAGGACCTGAACAGTATAATTATGCGCCACTAGACTTCATATCAATATTTCCTAATAAGTATCGAAAACATTGGTTGAGAAGTTTACTAATATGGACAAGATTTAATGATTATAAAATCATTTACATACATGCCAAATTTTCCAGCATCACATCAGGGAGATTGGACTACCAAATCAGGGAGATTTTACGAAATGCCATGAAACCATCACATTTTGTCAAATATTGAATAGGAATGTTGACAACTGTTACTTTTATTCTAATTTTATTTTGACCCAGAACGTAATAACCGGTGATGAGATACAAAATTTCTTCACAAAAATGACGCGAAATTGGAAAAATGTGGAAAAAACTGGTGTTTGTTATCATTAAAGCGGTAAAAGATGTTCCAATTATGAAAGACGGCGTTAGTTATCATATTGCGGAGGATATAACATTTTTACTTGATGTTTATAAAGATTTACCGAATGCATTGATCAAAAAGAGTTGATTTCGACAAAATCCTTCTCGAATAAAACTAGCTGATGCAATCAACCACGTGTTGATTGGTGTAGTTAGCATTAATTGTCGGCATTGCACCTATAATCTTCAATTAATGATGTACCTAAAAGTAGGTCCATGTTTTCATAACAAGGTGATAATTTGCAAATAGCCATAGCCTATTTCAATAAATCTCGTTGTGTGCCGCGAGATGCTAGATGCAATTTCATTGGCTGGTTGCATGATCGATTAGACATGCAACAGCTGATTGGTTGACATGCGCTAAACACATGCTGTGTATTAAAAATTACAGGCAATCAACCATACTCGGCAAATAATTGATTTCAGGGAGATTTTTACCGGCTTCCATGTGATCGGTAGATCAAAGGCAAATTCAGTAGTCTAACAGAGAATGCGGGAGATCTGGCATGTTTGCATTTAAGGGAAATAACACCGCTTAAAGTAAAAGGACCAGACAGTGCGACGAAATGATTAACTAGGCTTTCTACCAAGTATCACCTAAATCTAAGAAGTTCAGGAGGAGTAGTCTGGATAAAAAAGGTGTGATGTACTTATGAAATGTGTGACATTCAGAAGTCTTACATACGTATGGAAGTGTGTTGTATGTACCTAAGAAAGTACAGACAAGCATAATACTATACACATATCATATGGCAAGGACATACAAATTTGTTATAGATATCGTGAACAGAAGCATGGAATGAAATATTACTAACCCTCTGTATCTGAACGGAGAGCTCTAGATTCTTCTTCCGTCCTTTAGCCTTGTTGAGCAGGTCATCCCAGGACACCTGTAGCTCCTGCAGCTTGTCCTTGATCTGCTTGGCATTGATGTGGCGCTCCTCGATCAGTTTGTCACCACGACCTTGAACTTTCTCCACTATAGGCTGATGACCTTGAATCTCAAGGTCAAGTTTCTGGAAGAATGCAAAGTAATCATGCATACATCAACATTTCTATTAACTGATAAGCACGACCCTAAACTTTTTTTCTGAGGA
>JAWPHD010021537.1:0-27972 GCA_037043455.1 Cyrtodaria siliqua | reverse complement strand
TAATTTAAGGACTCTTCTGCGACAAGGACTATCACAACCTGACTTCTATGGTGATGTGATTTATAAACTTCGTAAGATTCTTGGTCATGATCACTTTCATACTATCTTTGTTAAACTTGTTAAAAAGTTTATCACAAGAGGTTATGACCCTATCATTTTGCAACGTACTGCATGCTTGGTGGTGGACCCTTTTACAGTTCGCCACTATGCTTTCCTCTTTAATTGTACGATGACCGGACAGGCTGTGGACCCTATGATGACGCCTACCTAAAACCCATTGGGACGGTGGCGTTTGATGTTTGTCCATGATCTTTCTTGTCGTGCCCTTAATGGTGTATTCTCTTACTGCTCTGGCTTCTGCCAAGTCATTGAGTACCTTCATTGTGGCTTTCTAGGCTGTTGTTTTTTTTGTATTATATTTACACGAGCATATTTGTGTTTTACTTATATTGCCTATTGATGCTGCCTTGTTGGTTAGAGATTAGATCATGGCTGGGATTTCTTTATTTACACTGTCCTGTTTTAATGGGATGACAGTAGGGTAAGTGTGAGGTTTGGTGCACCCTAGAACCGGTTTAAACCCCCAGTGGCCTACTTTGCCACTGACCGTTCCAAGGCGGTAACCCTATTGTCAACCCTTTTGTGTTTGTGATGTCGTTTCCATTTTTTATTAAGTTTGCCTTTTCGTTTGTCTGTTTGCGTGTTTGTTTTTGTGTTTTGTGGTTGACTGTCGTCCTTGAATGCTGCTTTCCCTGTCCGATATTTTCATCCTTTTTTAAAGTTGTAACGGTCAACCCTTTTCAGACGAAGTTAAAAAATATTAAATTCCCTACATTTGTTATATACAGGTCAAGAGTCACATGATCGTGACGGGTGCAGTGATACATCAAGTTGCTGCTGCCAAAAAATTGTGACCAACTCTTCCTTTTGACTAGCAATTCTCTGAACGACATCCAATTGTTTATCTTTAAATTTTAAATCCTAATCATACTCAGAGAACAGTGTGTTCCACTCATTAAATTCCTCCGTGTTGTCTGTTGATACACGTGGTTGATTAATCTATAGGACGAGAAATGCCTTCACCTCGCTCGAGAATATCCCGGGACTTTAATTAATATGTAAGACGACAATATGGCGGATATAGTAAATAAAAGTGCGGTTCATAAATGTTTTATTGTGTCACTACAATCGATAAAGGTGCAGTTTTATCATTGCAATTTGATATAATAAACATTAATTGATCGATTTGTTAGTCTAAATTATCGTAATAAATCGACCGGATGCCGCAAACATCGTTGAAAGTGCATGACTGTATGTTTTTAGTAATACCCCCGTTTTCACTTAATATAGGAGTTCCTCTGACTAATAAGCCACACATTAAAAAGTGGCTTTTTAGAACTAAGAAGGCTCAGATTACATAGCTATAAGTGTAGAATTGATATTTCAAAAATTGTATAAATCATTTTCTTGAATATCCTGATTAAAACATGACTATATGGATGGCTCACTAAGGCCCCACTTCTTTGTTTACAAAATGAAAATATCTCATTCAGAATAAGTTTTGTTTTGAATTTGACCGGAAACGGGCAGGAAACCGCCGTCTGTTTTTTAAAGCAACTCAAGTCGCCGTTCTAAAACCTCTTTATGGTATGCTTATAAACCAACAGTCTACACAAATTGTTTAAATCATAACGTATGCATGTAATTAATTGTAATATTCTGTTTTCTAACGCCTAAATGTCTGCATATATGATCGCCATACATTCGCGAAAACTGATGACATATTTTCAGCATACGATTTTCTCCCATCTAAAAAGTTTTAAGAAACTAATGAGTTCCCGTTTTGTGAACGAATATATATATATACTTGTTTATACGCATGAAAGCGGTTACGTGTACGCTTGAAAATACTTACGTTGTTTATAACTACTGCTTGATGAAAATGCGGGCATCCAAACTGTGACGTCACGTAATTTTGGGTGATACTATGTCCCGGTTACTTCCCGGTAACTTCCCGGTTAAAACACGATTAAAAGGGAAGGTCAAGTGTGATATATGTGTGTTGATGTTTCTGATTATTTAATGATCTATATGACGCTGGTACGCTTATGTAATGGTACGCTTGCTCCTGCATCGCTTGGGTGTCTGTCTGTCTGTCTGTCTGTCTGTCACTAGTCGTGTCCTCTCCATATCTCTTGAGCCGCTTGAGGGACCCCAGGGATGTATCTTGTTTGTCCGGAGATTTATACATGTGCATGACCTGTAACCATTTTTACATAAGGCCAGCCTTAAAAATATATGTGTTTGCTGTTTCCCGACCCAGGATTTTATATGTGGGTAGGTAGGTAGGTGATTTTTTTTTGCCAAAGACAGTAAAAAAACGTAAGAAATTAAAGAAAAATATACTAAAAACAGTAAACAAAATTATTTGTTAAATAATTGCTATAAAAAGTTTTGGGTAGGGGCCATTTATGTATGTAGGTAGGGGAATCAGCAAACCAACATTTTTTTATGGTCGGCCTAAGCATATAGTATATATGTATATATATAATAATATATAGGGTCCTATAGAAACCACAGAGTCCGAACGCAATGGCATCGTAGGTCCGCGCTGTACTGCAAACAAGGACTAGAAACTACAATGAAAGAGACAAAAAACAACAGAAAGGGTGGTGAAGACAGGGTTACCGACTTGGAACGGTCAGTAGGCAATAATGCCTACTGGTTAGCTTGAATCGATTTTATATGCGCACAATCCTCGCTATTATCCTGTCTTCAGCGCCCAAATAGACAAGACAGTGTAAACAAAACTACATCCCATCAAAAGGAATTCTCTAACAATAAAGTCCACATCCAGAGCCATGAGTGCATTTCAATTTCAAACATGCGGTTCTCTTCATAGTCTCAAGAGTTCACAATTATGAAGATAAGATTGTCATTTAATTGGAAAGCACACATGCACAGATTTTGTAGTATTATGGTGCACATTATGATCATGGATCCATGATGCATTGATATGTCATGACGTTCTTAAACTGAGATAATTATTTCTTGCACGGTTTTTCACTTTCTGAAAATGAGATATAAGAAACATAATCTTACAGCTAGATATTGATTTTCTTAAAAGTAAGATTTTTTATCTTCAGAAACAACAAAAACAAAAAAAATGTCTTATGAAACTTATATTAAGAATAACTTTCTTGAATTAAGATAAATATTCACATTAGTCCTCGGTGCCATCCCAAACAAGATCGCGCAAGAAAAGTTTTTTGTATTTATTCTTAATTCAAGAAAATATATCTCATATTAAGAATAATTAACTTATAAGATTTTTTTTTAGCAGTGTACTTTTTTAATATCAGCATTTAATATTTTAAAAACAGTCCAAGTTTGAACAAGATTAATCCATAATTTAAAGAGTTACAAGGTATTTATTAAAATAGGTAATAATTTTCAAAATATTTTATCAAAATCAATTTGGCGCTGAGAAATGCGTTCTGTGAACAATTTGGCGCCGAACGAGTTAATTATTAGTCGTTATGTACTCCCGCCACTAAGACATCAAGGGTTGATTGGAAGTATATTCTGTTATGATATGAATGGAGACACTTCCGTTCTCCACTCACCTTTACATATCATCAGGGAATATCATACCATACCGGTACGCCATCAGATAATATCGGAACGTTATATGGTATTTTAAAAATTAGACCTACATCCGTTTTGTAACACGTGACAATATTGTCTGAATGTTAGGTTGTTTATAATACACTTTGCCATTATAATAGTGCACTATTATTAGAAATACATTATGCTTTAAACACTTTGATTACATAGTTAAAGTAGTAGTTGTGTATTGAGTACAGTTATTAAGATTAGACGTGTAACTTTAAAACTGCATAGCAAGTACTAGTTGTATGTTTATTACTGTTATTAATATTAGACGTGTAACTTTAAAACTGCATAGCAAGTACTAATTTTATGTTTAGTACAGTTAGTAAGATTAGACGTGTAACTTTAAAACTGTATATCAAGTACTATTGTTATGTTTATTACAGTTAGTAAGATTAGACGTGTAACTTTAAAACTGTATAGCAAGTACTAGTTTTATGTTTAGTACAGTTATTAAGATTAGACGTGTAACTTTAAAACTGTATAGCAAGTATTAGTTTTATGTTTAGTACAGTTAGTAAGATTAGACGTGTAACTTTAAAACTGTGTAGCAAGTAATAGTTTTATGTTTAGTACAGTTAGTAAGATTAGACGTGTAACTTTAAAACTGTATCGCAAGTTCTAATTTTATGTTTAGTACAGTTAGTAAGGTACTAGTTTTATGTTTAGTACAGTTAGTAAGATTAGACGTGTAACTTTAAAAGAGTATATCAAGTACTAGTTTTATGTTTAGTACAGTTAATAAGATTAGACGTGTAACTTTAAAGCCGTATATCAAGTACTAGTTTTATTGTGTGTATTACGTATTCCGGAAACACATAGCTTATTTTTAGAATATGGGAATCCAGACCGCGTCTGAATGACGTAAATGGATTCAACCACTTGACTGCCGCTAAATATTTTCACATACCGGTCCTGAAATAGAGGATCACCAAATACACAAACAACCTGAAAAATGACAATGCAATTTAATCCTTAGTGCATTTTAACGTAGGACCCACAACATATATTTATTCGGTGTAATCCCATCATTGTAATATCATTGTAACCTTTAATTTGAGGCTTAATTAAAATATATTGTTGTTCAAAATGTGGCTGTCACCGCTTACCAGGTCACGTCCTAACAAGAGTCACGTTTTAACAACATCCATCTCTTACCACGTCACCTACTAACAACAGGCACCTGCTAGCAAGTCACTGTCACTTCTTAACAATCGCCACATCTTCACAACAACCGTCTCCCAAGAACAGTCTCGAACAGTCTCGACAACGGTCACCTCTCAACAACGGTCACCTCTAAACAATGGTCACCTTTTAACAACAGTCACCTCTCAACAACGGTAACCTATCATCAACGGTCACTTCTCAACAACGGTCACCTTTCAACAACGGTTGTCAAATACTTTTTAACTAGTAACATATACAGATGATCTTGAAACTCATATGAAATTAGACAAATTGTCATTAACTGGAAAATGTTGTGTGTATTTCATATACATGTTTATATGTATGTACTATTTGCACGTGAACTGTTGGGCGTAATGCCTTATGTTTGAATAAAATATCTATCTATCTCTATAAATTATAAGTGTAGATAACAGCACTATTAGATGGTAAGTGTTCGCATTGTATATGTATTTAAAGAGTATCATATGTTTAAAACAAATCAAATTGAGATGTTGCATTGTGTAATATTCTATTAGTTTAATGCAATTTTCCCTTTCGACACATTGTTTTGATTTATACTACAAATAACTTGAGATTAGTGCACGAATACGTTAGAAGTCTGCAGTGTGCTAGATGTACATGTATTCTTCGGTAACCGATACTTATAAGGGCCTATTATATTCCGGAGACACACAGCTTATTTTTAAAATATGGGAAATCCAGACTGCTCAGACAAGCATCAAAATGACTCCGCGTAAATGGATTCAACCACTTCACTGTCACTAATCACTATCGTCAAAACCCAATACCAATCCCGATATAGCGGATCACCTGCACACATCCATTTAAAGACATTTTCTATAGTTTTTTCTGCATAACATATTTTCTTTAAACTTTTTGTTCAGTAAGTCTGTTATATATATAGACAGAAAAGGCAAAATAATGGTAGGTCACAATGATTGTTAAAATTTTAAAAAATAATTTGTAATGCCACCGTCATGTCAATCTGTCCAAAAAGTTGAACAAGTCCATGAAATAGCTAAATAAGACATTTTTGAAGTCTAATCATTTATTCATTCACAAAGTAGCCCATAATGATAAAATTTCCTTTTTTTTGTATGTTCCCAATAATAAAATTTGTTTAAACTTTCTAAGCACATAGTTTAACATATATATAACAAAATGTACAATAAAAATGATAGGTCCCCATGCTTGTTTAGAATTATTGTTTTTAAACCCTACCCCTATGCTAAAAGGCCAAGTTTGAAATTATATAGAAATGGTATATTTTCCTTTTTTGTTATATTTCTAATAACAGAATTTGTTCAAACTTCCTAGGCACTTATTTGAACATATATTTAGACAATATATGCAATTAAAATTATAGGTCACCATGCAAATTGAGATTTAATATTGTTTTTTGGAACCGAACCATTATGCTTATTTTTTTTAATTTTGTTGGATTTTTTACAAAATGCTATACTTTTCCTATTTCATGTATCTAATAATAGGCCTTTATTTAAATAAAGACTATAAAAAAAAATTAAAAAAATTCAAAAAAAAAAAAAAAATAAATGAAAAAAAAAAAAATACAACTAGACATCAATACAACATTCCTGTAAATGTGTAGGAAAATCCATCCAATAGTTTTAGAAAAGAAGTCGCCTAAAAAAGCTGCGCATGGAAAACTACAGCAAATGCCTTTAACAAGTCGCTTTCCAAGACAATCACCTCATCGTACCAACACACTTCGCAACAACAGCCAAATCTTATCACGTCACCTACTAACAACAGGCACCTCGTAGCAAGTCACTGTCACTTCCAAACAACAATCTTCTGTTCACAACAACCTCTTCCAAACAACAATCACCTCTCGACAACGATCGCCTTTCAACACTCACCTTTCAACAGTAGCATGCATTTAACTAGAGACATCTCAGAAAAAGTCACTCCTGATCAGCAGTCATATCAACAACTTTCATTACTCAACAAACAACCATTTCTGCCTCTTCCCAACAACAAACAGCCACTTCTCAACAGTCACCACTAAGGAAAGAGTCACTTATCAACATCAGTCACCACTAAGCAAACAGTCGCGTCACAACTACAATCACCACTAAGCAAACAATCACATCTCAACAACAGTCACGACTTAGCAAACAGTCACTTCTCAACAACAGTCACCACTAAGCAAACAAGCACATCTCAATAACACTCGCCACTAAGCAAACAGTCACTTCTTAACAAGAATCACAACTGCGCAAACAGCTACTTCTCAACAACATATACTTCTAAGCAAACAGTCACTTCTCAACATAAGTCACCACTAAGCAAACAGTCGCGTCTCAACTACAATCACCACTAAGCTACAATCACATCTCAACAACAGTCACCACTAAGCAAACAGTTACTTCTCAACAACAGTCACCACTAAGCAAATAGTCACTGTGCAATAACAATCATCACTAAGTAAACAGTCACGTCTCAACTACAGTCAACTGCAGTCACCACTAAGCAAACAGTCACGTCTCAACTACAGTCACCACTAAGCAAGCATTCACTTCTCAACTACAGTCACCACTAAGCAAACAGTCACGTCTCAACTACAGTCACCACTAAGCAAACAGTCACTAATTAACAACAGTCAGATATAAGTATAGTCACTTCTCAACAACAGTCACCACTAAGTAAACAATCACTCCGCAATAACAGTTAAGTGACCTTCACACGTGTGGTGAGAGGTGTGGCAATATTATGTTCGGGAAAATTTCACGACACTCGAATATGTTATGCAAGCTTATACTGTCAGTCTAACAATATAAGAGTTACACTTCTCAATATCGATTATCTTGCAAAATCGGTGATATTTGATATTGATATTTATCTTTGTCTTTTAAGTCTAATATATATTATGCATGCAATATATCGCACAATTTATTGCTTGTTGTGTTACTTTATTCCTGTGATAAGGAATTCATTCAAATAGTTTAATACTTGTACACTCAACATACATATTTGAATTCATCAGGAAATATAAACCACTTTCAAATATATATTGGCAATGTCTTATACTAAACAAATGTACACATACTATTACAGATAAGAATGGCTCTGTTAATTGTTTTCCTCTTTTCAATAATAACAAATACAAACACAAAACTAGACAATTGTTTATTGTGAAATGAACATGCTTAATTGCCTCCTTATATACAAGTTGAATAGTATACAATAAAGGAATAGATAGGAAATTAATATGATCATGCTCCAGAAAAATTAAATATTGAACGACCCATTATATATCTGTCTCATAATATGAGTAAACACGTTCATGATTGATACAACGAAGCAAAAACAATATAATCCGATTGTGTGCTTTAATCGTACGTTGCGGACAGTTCGGTACCATACGTCACGTCATATATATTTGTAAATGACGTCTCACTTTCATATTACTACTATTTCAACTAATGTTCATTATTTGCATGGTTTGTGAAATAATAAGTTAAGTTATCCTTTAAGTTGTTATGTTCTACTATGGTGGCAATGTGATGCAAGTTTCATAGCCGTAGACATTGCACACATTATTGGAACATTTTTCTCTGCATTCAATTTCACATCGCTTACATAACTAACTACAGGAAATATACGTATTTCCTCGATATCAAGTATCGATGCTGCACGTTTCATCAATCGGTGGACCGTTTTGCTTGAATATATATGTGTAATATCTCTACGGGTTGCTTCGCAGACTTCGTCAATCTTTGTGATGACTGCTATTCGAGCAATATCTGAAGTATACAAGATATTTAGACAAAGGTTATAGCTAATAACAGATACAGGGAATCGTATAAATTTATGAACTAAAGGATAATTAGCGCCTGTTTGTTTATAGCGCCCACATTGTGAAATGTCCTGATTTATCCCGATAAATAACTCATTTCATTGTAGGTCTGGCGAAATATTTAATTTTACCATCTGCTCATAGAAATTAAATTATCAATAAAGAGTAATGGAGAATACATTAAATACAAACTTGATAATTTTACAAGGTTTGCATTTTATCTGAAACATAATATAAATTAAGGTTAACCTTTTCAATATAACTCACATATCGATGATGAAAGAATATACACCGTAAACTAGTTTGATATAGTATGTCATAGCAATATGCCAATCCACTCGCTATCCATGGATGTCAAATGCATCAATCTCAAGGTATATACATGACAATAATTCATAGAAAAAGATAATATTTAATATAAACTAGCATTTGCGTCTATTCATAATCAACTTACGCACTGGTCCGACGCATATAATGTGTTTATTATCTAGATTAAATACCTTTTGGTACTAATAAATCCAAGTCTTCTAGTTTGACCTTTATCCTGTAACTACTGTCTTCGTCTAAAGTGTCTATTACAGCGGCACTGATACAGAAAATCACACAATGTGGTTTGTACTTGCCTGGCTCTCCAAGTCCGGAATAACGTGATTTATTAAACTACAATGAATTATTATATATTTCATTATATTTTCAAGTTTTTCTTTATTATTTTTATTTGTAAGGTTAGACAAACTAATCAAATTCAGGATTGTAACATCACTTAACCAGTTATTGAATTAGTCTTATTCAGAAGTCGTGTTGATTTATGACACTAATATTAAACTATAAGCAATTATAACATAAACAACTTGTGTGTAAGTGAAACTAACGTCTAGAGTAATGATGTAGAGACTGTTGCATGTAAGGCTTCAAGTTAGAAATAAAACACTATGAAAATGTGATGAACCGGTTTAAAACTCCATATGGCGATTATAACCAAATGCAATTTCTCTACTTCATATATCACTGTCGTAAGTAAAATAATATATAAATAATATCTGAATAAACACTGATCTCGTTGACCTACTTCACCCGAAAACTATAGTGAATTCTGAAACCGATCTGGGTTTTAATATCAAAATATACAATCGACGTATTAATTACTAAAATATGCCCTCCTGCATGAATTAAGAGTTTACGAAAAACATGTTAAACGTTGCGTAAAATAATTGGAATGTTTGCAATGAACTTAACTTTAGAATATATCGACACACTTTGTGAAATGAGTATATGTCGACTTAATAATAATATTCTCCAATTACAAAATGTGTTTCAGTTATTATTGTATTCGAATTCTACAATTTCTGTGTTATTAAAAGGTTCAGCGAGTGACCAGCAACGAAACTTGTATAACTATATATATTATATGTTGACGTTATTATTTTACGCGCATTACCTCATAGCCTGGCTGTACACGCCCTTCACACACGCTCTTTATATCTTCATCAGTGATTCCTGATGTGTCACTTCTAGTGGATGCAAACCCCATCGTGTCAAAGAAGCATACCTTCTCAAACAGGTCACCGTCTTGTGCTGGAAAATCTTCAAACTATATACATTATAATAGTTATATTTTTCTGACGATGTAATATGAGTGTCACAAGTATCTCTTGAAAACTGAATACCGGTTATATGTAAATGTTACATCAGCATACACATGTTAGGACTGTTTCCTTGTAGACACACACAACGACACGTTTAAATACATTACAGTAACCCCACATCATAGTTTCTATATGATATCAATATTTCAAAATGCGTCAACTTCGTTTACTCGTATATTAATACTAAATATACGTTTTATAGATTAAAATGGCAATTTAAGAAATATTGAAGTGTTAAAGGTATATACACAATTTATCATTAAAATAATAGTTGGAACATGTATTTTCTTTAATATATCAGAACTGATATTATTCGTAATATCTACGAAATAGGTGCATTTCGAAACACCAATATAGTGTAGACTAGTATTAGACAGAACATGTTTCTATCTTTTGTGCATAGAAACAATGAGAAAGGAAATGTACTGCAACTTACCGTAGATGTACCAACTCCCCCAGATGCAGTTCCTGTATGAGCCAAAGCAACTATCCTATTACAGGCAATGCTTAATATGCTATCGATAAGTGTACTTTTCCCGGCATGTTTTGGTCCGATAAGTGTAATGTTTAGTTGCTTTGACTTGTACTTGCTTATTTCTGTCCTCAGGCATTGCTCTGTCTTGAATAAGATGTAAAGTAGGATGGTCATTAGTATATATGTTTTGTTTCCGTTTTTAAGAAATCCCAAAGCTTGGCCGAGCCATGCCAAGAAACATAAAATGACACGTTCGTAACTATACGATATTATGACAGGTTCTTTATTATAAGTATTATATATTAAGCAAGTTGGCTGCATATATATAATGTATGATACGAGATACTGTCGAGCATCATCGATATGTTTGTTGACGGGTTTAATATACTCAATGATCAATAAACAAGAATGGTGTATATTCTTAATCACAAATACTTATATAACGTGGTTTTTTCATGTTCATTATGTAAATTATGTGTACATATGCATACATGAGGCGCCAGTTCAAAAGAGAAACCTGACGTTGGATGTTATCCCACTGCCATTAAATAATGTTGAGTATGTCTGACCTTATCGTGTTATGTTCTCTTGTAAATTAATACAAAAATCAATAGGCATACTGATTTTACGAAATTCATCATGACCGTACACGTTGTAAACAAACACAGTGATTCAGCCTACATGTATTTATATATAATATATGATATATTGTCAATAACCTAAACCCTACATGTGGATAATTTTGAAACGTCCATTCAATTTGATACATTACAACGAAACACAACTATATATGTACGCGAATATCAGCAGTAGTGGCTTTATATACTGCCAGACCATCGGAAGTATTCCTTACGGAGTACTTAGTATGATAATTGATGTTTACCTCCTGGATGTTGGCCTTATGTATTTGCTTCCATGGTATGTTTGAACCTGCTCCTGAAAATTGTAATGGTATACTTTTAAACTATTAAACACAAATAACAAGAAAAATTGTAGAATTAAGCTCCCCCGCCATAATGGCTGTCAGATACCGTTTTTATATGTTTAAAGTGGCCTTTACCTTGAACCTAGTTATCCAAAATGTAATCACAAGCTTTCCTCTTGATAAGACCTACTTATCCACCAAGCTTCATATCAATATATCAAAGGAAACTAAAGGTATTGAGCGGAAATCAAAGTGTGACTGACAGACGGACATATTATAGGCAATATCGAATTTACTTGTGCATACGAAATGGAAAATGGCAACTTAATATTCTATGTACTAAGCATTATATGCTACATGCATTGCAGTTCAAATGTAGTTAATTGTAATAATAAAAAACACCAGGATAGAAGAAAAGTCGCCCGACTATTAAGCTTTTTTTAAAATGTATTCACTTTAAATAAGATCATCACACTTTCTTCAAGTATCCTACAAACGACTCAATCAATTTCATTGTGTAACAGTCAATGAATACAGTCATATAAATTTACAACAATTGTAGATTGTAATAACTGTGAGTAATGCTACATATAAAGGTTCCAACATGAACAATGCATATATATATATATATAAAAACGATAAACCTGTATTTTTTAGTTATCATAGTGTTTTATATTATTACATATTATACTTTAACTGAAAACTATTGTTAAAATATATAGACAAAAATAAAATATGTATAGCAGTCGTAGAATATATTAAAATGAAGAACTGTTAAACATGTTCACCTTTCTGACAGATTAATTCCGGAAAGGATTATCATACCAATCTCTTCATGGTGTTCTTAATTCTTAAAACTATCAAATCTCATGGATGTGATAGTTTATGATATGATATTTATGTTGCATGGTATAAGTTCAGTACACTTATTTATCAGTTATAAAATCACATTTAGACATTATTCACGTCTTGATTTATGATACATTTGTAATGAACTATCGAATATCGTATTAGTAAACCCGTCAAGTTACTATACCTGCAGTTGCCATTTCACCCAGCGTATGTGTATATGATAAGTATATCAGAATGCACGTTTACTATTGACTTATGGGTATGCGTTTCACTTCTAGTCTCGTCTATTTACACCCCAGTTTAACGTTCCAACTAAAATATATGAAAATTCAAAACTAGATATTACAGTAAAATTATGAATAAAGCATGAATTCGAGTTATGTAATTATAAACTTAGATTCGCCATTTAGATCCTTAAGTAATCAATAAAAAAGAGTATGATAATGGACCTTTGGAAACGGCCGAGCACGACACATACGAAAACTTGAAAGATATACCAATTATCATTGTTGAAGAATCAAGCCGTGCTTTATTAAAAATCGATCCCATTTGCGTACATATAACTGGATCATACGCTTAGAGGATAATGATATTACAACATGTATATGATAATTAAGGGCGCGTTGGTTCTTGTTATGGCTATGTCGCTAACAGCAACATTAACAACAAGATGCATGCATAATAGTTAGCTTTCTCCGATGTAGGTTCAATTTAGATGACTTTATGATAACTGTGTAAGAAATAGATATTTGGACATAATGTATGTACCATGTAATACGGTGTCCAAGATATTACTCTCTGTACACATCAATACATGTTCGCCATATGAAAAGTGTTTAATATGCACGCGTTCATACATGATCATTTCTGTTTAACTGGACACGCTTTCATGTTCAAATGCGCAATTCCTTTTAATCACCATTTAAGTATATACATATACATTGTATACATGTACACTGCTGTTTGTCAAAGAAAGTTCCTTAGACTAAGGATTCCATTTCTTTTTCAGGATTCAAAATTATGTAAAGCATAATCATTAAACAATGTATTGCGAAAATACAAATGATGTGACCTAATTTCCATAGCTAAATGGAGTAATTCTTAACCAGAGGAATCATGGCCAGTAATACAAATAACCAACATAAACCGCTAGTTCAGGCTAGATGCAGCTGAAGTTTTTCACGTCCACACACCGCATAACTCACTTTTGAATTTCAGGTGTTTTGACACGAAGTAGTCCCAATTTGCACTCAAGTGCAATTACGCGGAAATTGCAGTTGTCTTTTAGAAAACGATAGCTTAAATAAATAAGCCAATTATAAATGCCAAAACAACACAGACAATGGATAAAGTCAGTTTATACGTTTAGCATCATCCCCATAGATTCGTTTTGACCACTATTGGCATATTTTGCATAGCCTAACTCGCAGTTCAAATGTGAAGATTGGAAATTGGAGATTGTTTAAACTTCAAAATTACCAATTTATCAAAACGGTCACGAAAAATGGGTAGTCACCGATTTGGCTTAAATTAACAAGAATGATATATCAGTACCTCTACTACCTTTCCTGAAAATTGTGGCAAAAAATTCATGACTACCCATTTTTTGAGACCGTTTTGAAAGATGGTCACCCCTTTTTGTCACTCAAAATACACATATTCAAAGTGGCGGCTACAAGCTAATAAGAAAATAGAAACGTAAAACATGAATATTTTCTACTCCCAGACATAGTTATTTCCTTTCCCGTATAAAATGTCAATAAAATCAGACTTCCAATTCAACGTTCAACACCTTTGTATATGTCTCTTAACATGTTTACGGTAAAAATCGGCAGCATATAAGCGCTTATTAATAATTGCAACTATTATAGTCGGCTATTGTTGTGTTGAATGAACTTGGATAATTGCAAGTGAATAATTAACAAGAGCAGGATATAATGAGAAAAAATACAGACCTATTCATGTGTTAGCTATTGTTCTGGTTGAATATTGTAACAAATACTTGCAGAACAGCTACTAAAAATACAATATACAGTACAGTTGAGCTACTGCAGTAAGATTGATCAAGGACAAGGTCATGTCATGAGTCATGTCACGTTCGCCTCGATTATGGACTCTGACAACTTTGGTGATTTTACGTAAACAAAACAAAGGTATGTACAGTCTGGGATGAAATAATCGTCATATAAAAACCTGATATATTGCTCGGTACTGACCCATAAATGTATAAGCACTGATATAATATATTATTTCTATGATAATCTGTGATGACAGAGAATAAATGCACAGTTTCAACCTCCTTTCCACCCACCAAACAACAACTGATTTTTCTTTCAGGGATCCTTGCAGATGTTAAATGCCACCTTTTGTCAAGTGGCATCTCCTAGTTCCAGCTCTGAGACTGAGCCTAGCCCTGGGTAAGCTAAAGCAATAACATTTTGTATAGTTGACGCCTGTGATATAGCTTAATTAGGCTAATAATATGGCATATTTCGAGCCACCCCAGAGAGTGTAATTCAAAAACCGTACCTAGACAACTCTTACTAGCAAATATTAATATTTCGAGCAGCCCCATAGTGGGAATCTCAGGACTGTACCGTAGGCTACTCTTACTATTGAATATATTTCTATGGTTGTTTAACATGTTTTTATAAATGAAGATTTTAATAAGCTTGAGAAATATTAGATACCGGTTTATTTGAGTGGCAAAACCAATTTGTACAGATTTTTTTTATTCTCATTAAAGTAGCTATCCATCCAACAACAATCACATTTTATAAACATTATGTACACTGTTTCTATAAAACAGTATAATAATGGACCGTTGGAAACGGCCGAACACGACACATATGAAATATTGCAGTCTCGGTTTGATGGAGACTGTTCATGAGCGGTAGTGAACTATGCTAGCTACCGCTCACGCCCTCTAGCCCCGGGTTGAGCAGAACTCAATATTCATAAAATCAATAATACACGAAGATGGCATGCATAAGGCGGTGGACCCTACTGATGACAAAGAATATATATAACTTACATATATTGAGAATCCAAACTACATTATTTCACAGTATAGACGGCATTAACCAGCTGGACCAAACCCCAAAACTGGTGCGTCAAATTAAAGAGTTACCATCATTTTACGGATATTCAATCAAAGGTATTCTAAGAACCTATACTTTAATCGGCATATAAACATTGTTATATGCCCTGAAAACCTGGATAGAGTTTCGATAAACGGTTTTCTAGCGTAATTGTGTCGTTATTTAGCGGGATAGCTAATTTAAAAAAAAGTAGTGTTATAAGGGAGTCGGTTAGGTTGCAAAAACACAAACAAAAATGTGTGCCAAGCTATGGTCACAGCTCATTAAGACACATTACTTTCTTTTTTTTGTTTGAGATATTGTGAAATTCTATTTTATCACATAAAACAAAGGATACACGTTGATGATACAACGTGAACGTTTCTCTTTGATGTTGTCAGTTTACATCGATATTATTAAAGACCGCCCCAGTTAAATTGTGCGTTCCTGTTACAAATAAAAGGACACTTTAAAGGGACACAGGGCAATCCTGAAGATTTTGTCGAACATTAGTGTCACAGATTATTAGTCCAGTATCATTTTCACTTTAAAACTGCTTGCATATAATTAAATAATATTTATACTTTTTATTTGTCTTCGTTATCCTACCATAGGTATAATATATTATTTGTGCAATCATATCAGCACTGAGTTAGTAATATACATAAACTATTTTTTTTATACTATTATTATAATAAATATTAATGATTGAACAAATGCAAGTTATGTAGAAAACTGACTAAAAGAGGAGTGTTATAATGGAGTCGATGAGTTTTTAAGAAAATCAAGATTGCTATATGTCCCTTTAAACCAGAAGACATATGTTTAACATGCATTTTACTAATTAGTTAAATAGTTTATTAGCCTCGCATTGTTTACATGAAAGAAAACAATTCAACTCTGTATGTATCACACGCCATTCAAGACAAATCATATGGTCCATGATCTTTCTTGTCGTGCCCTTAATGGTTTATTCTCTTACTGCTCCGGCTTCTGCAAAGTCATTGAGTACCTTCATTGTGGCTTTCTAGGCTATTGTTTTTTTGTATTATATTTACACGAGCATATTTGTGTTTTACTTATATTGCCTATTGATGCTGCCTTGTTGGTTAGAGATTAGATCATGGCGGGGATTTTTTTATTTACACTGTCCTGTTTTAATGGGATGACAGTAGGGTAAGTGTGAGGTTTGGTGCACCCTAGAACTGGTTTAAACCCCCAGTGGCCTACTTTGCCACTGACCGTTCCAAGGCGGTAGCCCTATTGTCAACCCTTTTTGTGTTTGTGATGTCGTTTGCATTTATTATTGCTTTTGCCTTCTTGTTTGTCTGTTTGCGTGTTTGTTTCTGTGTTTTGTGGTTTACTGTCCTCCTTGAATGCTACTTTCCCTGTCCGATCTTTTTATATTTCTTTACCTAAACATTTTACACTTTTGCTGCAGTAATTCGGTAATAATTTGCATAGTGATAACACCTGTGCCCAGTCGATTACCGAAAATATAGAATGGTGTTAATGTTTCAATTCCATGATGTAAGATATGTGATAAATCATCCTTCAGAACAAATTTAAATTTTATATATATATAAATAAATATTTGGCGCAACACATATAGGATCGACCTATAGGTTCGAAAACCGGCCAGATCGGACCGGTAACAGCAGAGTTATGCCATTGATGTAGTTAAACATTCTATATTTTGCCTCGTTAAGACAATAGGCCTTTTATTTTTCATCCAATATTTACCAATATTTAACAGATTGTATAATGTCAATGAAAGCTCATTATTTATTTTTTATATAATTTTTTTTAATTTTTTATTTCAATATTTTTTCATTTATTTTTTTTATTTTTTAAACAAAAAATAATAATTAACAAGCCAGATCGGATATTGTTAAGATGTTAGGGCCTACATTTTTCATCCGATCTTTACCAAACTTTACCAGATTGTTAATATCAATGAAAAATCAGAAAATTTAAAAAACAGGCAGATTGGACCATTTCAACAGGAGTAATGATTTTCTGAAATAAGCAATATTTTGGCTTCATTAAGACGAAAGGGCCTTCATTTGTACGGATTTCAGTGAAACTTTTCAGGGATGATCAGTACCAAGCCTAGTTGTTCATATCGTCACCGTGTTCCGGTTGAACGATTTTGGCGGAGTTATGTCCCTTTAAAGGTTTTAATACACAAACTTTGTCCTGAATAGTTTTCCTGAACCCCTGTTGGATTTAACGAATTAACGAAACTTAATAAAGAAAATATATCTGATAATAACGCTTCTTTTCTTGATTTAGATCTCTCGATTGAATATGGTAAAATAATTAGCAAAATCTATGACAAGAGAGATGATTTTAATTTTGACATTGTTAATTATCCCCACTTGGATGGGGATGTTCCCCGAGCAGCTTCTTATGGGGTGTATCCGTCTCAACTTATTCGTTTTTCTAGAGCTTGTACTCGAGTTGAGGACTTTAATTTTCGTTATCTTTGTATAACTAAAAAGTTACTCAGTCAGGGTTACCGTTACCATAAACTTCGTAAAACCTTTGCAAAATTGTATTATCGTAACCCTGATCTTCTTTCTAAATAAAAGAGTAATTTAAGGACTCTTCTGCGACAAGGACTATCACAACCTGACATCTATGGTGATGTGATTTATAAACTTCGTAAGATTATTGGTCATGATCACTTTCATACTATCTTTGTTAAAATTGTTAACAAGTTTATCAAAAGAGGTTATGACCCTATCATTTTGCAACGTACTGCATGCTTGGTGGTGGACCCTTTTACAGTTCGCCACTTTGCTTTCCTCTTTAATTGTACGATGACCGGACAGGCTATGGACCCTATGATGACGCCTACCTAAAGCCTATTGGGACGGTGGCGTTTGATGTTTGTCCATGATCTTTCTTGTTGTGCCCTTAATGATTTATTCTCTTACGGCTCTGGCTTCTGCCAAGTCATTGAGTAACTTCATTGTGGTTTTCTAGGCTATTGTTTTTTTTGTATAATATTTACACGAGCATATTTGTGTTTTACTTATATTGCCTATTGATGCTGCCTTGTTGGTTAGAGATTAGATCATGGTGGGGATTTCTTTATTTACACTGTCCTGTTTTAATGGGATGACAGTACGGCAAGTGTGAGTGTCTAGGGTGCACCAAACCTCACACTTACCCTACTGTCATCCCATTAAAAGACGACAGTGTAAATAAAGAAACATCAAACGCCACCGTCCCAATATGCTTTAGGTAGGCGTCATCATAGGGTATACACCTGTCCGGTCATCGTACAATTGTGTGATTTATATTTATGCGTAGACTTAGACCAGTCATACTGTGACTTGTAATGCGTATTTAAAATACTATTCCATTTGATTGGCTCTTTACGTACAGTACTTTATGTAATATTTACAGTTGATAAACACATACTATTTGATTTTAGGTATATATTTGATATCATAAGTAACATCGCTCCCGCTAATACAAATATAAACAAGATAGTATCTGCATTCCTTAAAAGACAGTTTAACACTTTGTAAATATTCAAACTTTTTATTCAAATTTTTGGGGGATAATAACCCTAACCCCTTCCTCAGGGATATATTACGGAATGTTTCCCATTCTGTTAAGTCAAAGTCATTAAAAAACAACAATACATCCAAATCCTCATAACATGTGTCACTAATCGTCAAAACAATATGACGGCATGAAGCCATAAACGTCAACATTTCATACAAACGTTGGCGTACAGACCCAGTTGCGTTCAAGTTCCCGAAACGAAGGTAAATGAACGATGAATGAACGGTGAATGATCGGTGAATGGACGTTGAATGGAGGTAAATGAACGTTAAACGAACGATGCAAGATCTATACAATAAACGATAACGAAAGCTAAGTGCATTTTTATCAACGCAGAATGAACAATGAATGTTAAAAACGAACGCAACCACTGAAATTCATTTGTAAACGCACGCAAATGCATTTTTATAAATGCATTTTTTAAACGCACGCAAACGCTAGCAAACGCATTTTTCCTTTTCGGATAGCTTCTATTGGTATCGTTTAGAACGCGGTTGAATCGATAATACGATCCCGATTTAAACGAAATGCGTGACGAATTGAACTGTTTTTCGACGAAACAACGATTTGATCTAAATGTTTCAAAATAGAATAGGAATATTCTATTTCATATCAGTTCAATTTTAAAGTAAACTATTGTTGATTAAAACTATTCTAGAGAAGATAGCTGTAAGTTATGTCATCGAAAATGAAAACACATATGCCTTCAAAGACGAAAAGAACCATTTCCTATGTCTCTGATATGATTAAAGATGTAACCACTTTATAGATATATTATATATATATATTAATATGTAGTTAACTAATTAATAAATATTTAATTATATTTGTATAAAATATGTTTCACTTCTGACCAAACCCAACTACAAAGACAGTATTTGAGACGATATAAAATCTTTTGCTGTGCATTGTCTGTGAAGGCAAACATTTATTGACATGTTAATTGGATGGTAATTGTATGCCATGTTTATGTAATTGTGATCACTAATTTGTGTACTGCCTGACAGTGCCAGCCCCGATCAAATTGAATTTTTAGGCGTGAAATAAAGGGGTCATTTTCCATGTTGAATACAATACTGAAAACAATTGGACTCGGTACCAGGGCTGTCATGGTTTTGAAACAAAAAAGCCTTAGAATGTGAAAAGCATATTTTTGATTTGTAAAATGGAAGTGAAGTCTACATGTATATAAATATATGTCAATTAATTCATATCAGAGAGTAAGTATACATACTCCCTGGCAATCTTCTAGCTGAATTAGGCCAGATGACAATGTTCGTATGTAACAGTATTCGTACAGCGCAATTATGTTCATTACTGAATTTATATATATCTTAAAACAATAAAAGCTTGATTTAATATGTATATCTTTATACCTGCATTATTAATTATTATTGCCATTTCGCAGGTTTTGCGCCGTTAATTACCGACGTTTTTATTAGATTACAGGCTTACCGGCTTTTCTTTTAAAATTGATGGCTTTTTTCAAACTTTTTCAAAAAGTCATACATGTTATTACTACCCAATTTTTAAAAAAAATACCCACACGTGTATGCGACTGCGTGTGGGAAACTATATGATGTGTACACCACGGCCAAGCAATCAATTAGTCCAAATCGCCCGCGGCATCTTATATAATTCGAGTTATGTATATGGTAAACATGAAATTGATATTTCTCCGCTTTTATACTGTTTTTAAAGTTGACTGTTTGTTTTTAATGTGCTAGTGCTACATTTTCTACATAGCTACATAGTGCTACTTGTATATTGCATTTGTCGTTTTCTCGTCATTAAAACATAAACATAATGCACATACATACTAACATAAAAATGCACACACGTACTAATAAAAAACAGCATACATACTAATCTGTGAATAAAGTTATTAGTTTTGTGGTTTTAACACATTTAAAATGCACAAATGCCCAGAGTATCATTTTATTAAATACGAAAACAAGATAAATACATGTAAATCTTTATTATGCAAGATTGACCTAATATGACAGGGAAAACTATAACACGGTACATAAACTAACAAATAACAAAATCCTGACATGTTAAATGTGTATCCAAGTAATAAGCTTGATAAATTCTTTCAAAATTGTGCGTTTCCGACAATACAACTTATTCATAATTTTGGTAAAGCATCATCTAAGTATACTGACTTTCTGGTAGGTAATAGAGGAGGTCCTTATCCTAGACGTTTAACCAACTTTACTGTAAAACTTCACAATTTTAATGCGTTTCTTTTAAAATCCTGCATTTACATGTATATGAATATTGATATGGTATATGTATCCGTTTCAAAATGTTATCTTAACAATTGTTATCTTTGTATTCTGAAAAATATGTTACCTTCACTATTGATAAAAAGCGAGTAACACAAATTGTATGACCTACTGAACAAAAGGTGAAATCTCAACATCTGGGTGATGAAAAAGTATGAATAAGATACAACAAAATGTAATATGTTGTATTTCATTGTACTTTTTTTATCAATCGCTTTTGAAAATGTTCGACTTTGAAAGTTTCGCTTCGCGCGCTCAAATTCAGCATTTCCGAAAATCTGAGGATGTTCTTAATTTTATTATGGTAACCATGTAATATTCATTTGTCAAATCAATGCTATAAATGTATACATGACTGTTATTTACGATTGTCACGGTCAACGGAGTGTCCATTACTGATTATTATAGTCACTGTCCAATTATCAGCGCCTTGTATGTTGGCCAATCATAAAAAAGAGTATGATAATGGACCTTTGGAAACGGCCGAGCACGACACATACGAAATATTGCAGTCTCGGTTTGATTGAGACTGTTCCTGAGCGGTAGTGAAATATGCTAGCTACCGCGTAACACAGAGTCAGTTTTATTTCAATCAGCCAATCACAATTAACGAACAAAATAATGCATGGTACAATAGTTAAATAAATAATACGAGCATATGAAAGCTACCCGGTATTTAATACTCTCAGAAACTACCTTATTTATTAGTTTAAATTTAGAAGGCGTAAAACATATTAATTTAATTTACTTCCGTTGTTATTATTGTTTTAGTTATTGAGCGCAAATGTCATGTGCATTAATAATTAGGGATACAACAAAGTAACCCATATATTATTTTACCACATTGCAAAGAAGCATTATAACGTTGTTTTCATATTGGAATCGGTAAAAGTTAAATTACATAAAACTTCACAAGAATTATTGTTTTTCAAAGTTAAGTTAATACTTTAAGTTATTTTTTTAAAGAAGTAACTGTATGAAATAGTATATACGCATCTCTCAATTACGAAGATATTTGCTGATTTGCAAAATATTAAATTTCAGGTTTGTAACAATCTTGATTATTTTTATTAAAATTCTCGGCGTCCGGTTAATTTCTTTCCTTTATAAGATCAATTAAATGCGTGGCTTTTGTGATTATTTCTTGTCGTTCGTATGTGTTTTAAAGTAATGAATTCTCAGTTCATACTATGTACTATAAGGTATATATCGGCGTATTTATTGATCTTAAAGGGACACACAACAATCTTGAATAAGATTAAATATCAATAATATGCAAAATTAAATTCCTTAATACTAATCTTATTATTAATATTACTGCTTGAACAAATGTAATGTATGCAGTAAAACTAGCTGGAAACCCTGATTTTGTTTTAAAAGGTACAGTTCCCCTTGTATCCCTTTAACCCATTATTTAGGATTTATGTCCAACCGTTTTTTTTTTTTTGCAGTCAGAACAGAATAAAATTATATTTATTATTGAACCACTAGCATATGTTTCACAATATCGGTTATACTAGTTATGTACACTGTTATTATGAAAAAGAACACATCGATATTTAAGAGCATTATTAAAATAAGTATTGCATTCCGTGCAAATTTATTTCATGAAAATTTGAATCAGATTAATTCACATTAGAGGGACACTCTGGATATATTCAGGACATGTTTGATTATCTCTAAAACTCGCGACTATTCCACCAGTCTTGCAGTTATCCTCCGAAACATCTTCATTACCTTTAATTTCAACATCGTTATGTGGTTCCGTCTTAATTCCATTGAGATGGAAAACGTTATATGTTAGCATTATTGTATAATGGATATTTCCATAAATAAAAAGAACAAAAACATTAAAAAAAGTTTTTGCTGAAAAAAAGTGACAACTTGTTTAAAAATAACCTATTGATAACTTTCACATCTGGTTCACTTCCGGAAGGTCGAAATATTGAGTTAGGGAAATTCAAGGGGATTATTCGGACTTCATACTCAATATCTATATGAAAAATAAACATATTATATCACATTTTAAATTAAATGTGTATATGGTGGTGTTTAAAAATCAGGCAGTATCAAAAGAAGATACTTAGTCGTACACAAAAAAAGAAAGCCTTTAAAATAATTATTTCTACAAATTAGTTTTAGTCTGCTGCTTTATTCTCTTAATTGTGTTTGTTGCTCTCAAAGGATCACCTTTATCAGTATTTATTATAAAGAGCTAAAGTCACTTGAGCCCTAACGATAAACTCCGAGTTTACCTCATTTAAACCAAAATTAAGGTTTCATTTCATACCTCAGCTACTACAAATTTTTCCTTGCTTGGGGGTTCTATGGGGTAAGAAAGTTAATACTCGGACCACGTAATATATGTTGATGCAGCTTTAAATGGACACTCTGTAATCTTGATTTCTTTTAAATCTCAACACTCGTTTTATCCGGATAACTTTCAGATTTTTCAATCATTAATATTAATTATAAGAATAGTAATAAGCAATTTCTGTTTGCATATTATTCAATTGGGATATTATTGCAAAAATAATATATACGTAAACGTAAAGCAAAACGAAAAATAAACTTAAAATTGTATTTATTTAAATGTAACCAGGTTGAAAAGTAAACATGATTCTTGATATATAAATCGAGTACAGATTTCAAATACTTCAAGATTGCCATGTGTCTATTTCATGCAAACACAACAGTTGAACGATAAACCGGAGGTGCTTATATTAAATTATTAAAAATTGCTCTGCGTCCGTTTAAAATTATTAGTTAAATCCCGATGAATTGCATCTTCTGTTTAAATTACGGACCACAAACACGTTATCGGATTCTAACGCATGATTCAGTCATTGAGATAAAACAATAATACATGAAGGGCTAAACCCACATATTTGATTATATTGGGACAGCGACCTCAGAAGGAACTGAATATAGTTTCACATCAGACTCATATAGTTGCAATCAGTACTGTTATTCATTCGATCTTTGGAGATCGCTGAGCCCGATACTTATATTTAGTTATCGGTGGTACATTTTCAATTTCTTTTGTTTTCTTACTTAATTTTTGATTCGATGGTTTCACTACTCCGGCCGATAAAAGGCTCTGGGTATTGTTTAACAACTTATAGGATATGTTGTCTGCTTTTTAATTTAGTCGTTTGGCTGTTACTTGTGATACGCAGGCTTCATAACCGCTGCGCCCAACTAAATTCCATTATGTTTATTTCGCTCTTCGGGGCATTTAATTTTATTAGATACTGGGACCATACGCCGTACGACATGGGGAAGCCATGAACCCCATGTCCACCGCCATATGCATGCCATCTTCGGGATGGTTAAAATTTTGTACTATTGATTTTATTAATATTGAGTTCTGCTCAACCCGGGGCTAGAGGGCGTGAGCGGTAGCTAGCATATTTCACTACCGCTCATGAACAGTCTCAATCAAACCGAGACTGCAATATTTCGTATGTGTTGCTCGGCCGTTTCCAAAGGTTCATTATCATACTCTTTTTTACTATGGTATGTATCATACGAACACCAGGAAGAGGAGTTTGCTCTAAACCACAAATGCATTATTCACTGAGTCACATTGGCTACAACGCAAATGACCACATTGAGTACTGTCTCTCTCACATTATATAGAAAACTATACATTTTGCTGAGCTTTTTTTGAAATCAGCTATAAGCATCTTCCACTGTGTCACATCTGACTCCTATCTATTTATTTTTTTATTAACGATCGATATTTTCCATCGAATATTGATACTAATTTACTTGTATTAGTTTAATCCACTCTTAATAGTTTGCTTATTTAAATCTCGTATTTCAAGTTGGCCTCTGTTTTCACTTTTTCGGGTTTTCCCTTATTTCGATTATGGCTAATGCTGTTTTATTTTTTTATGACTGAGTATATTCCAGTTATTCATTTGAAATCTTTATTTTTCATACCTCCATTACGTATAATGTGACAATAGCTAATTAATGATGTCAAGTAATTAGATCGCAGTGTCCGTGTACAAACTACACGAGCTATTGATTAAACAATTAGTGAGTGTCAATATGGGGTGTTTATGGCAGTAAAACAGTTAATGCACATCGAAAATCCCGGCTATTTGTGTTCGTGATGTCGTTTGCTTTTATTATTAATTTTGTCTTCTTGTTTGTCTGTTTGCATGTTTGTTTCTGTGTTTTGTGGTTGACTGTCCTCCTTGAATACTACTTTCCCTGTCCGATCTTTTTATATTTCTTAGTTAATCGATGATGGCATGAAAATAAATGGCGGATGAATGCAAGGGGTTTGCACATACACAAATTAAAGCATTAAAGTATTAATGCCTCAGCAATTCTTTGTAATTAATATAAATTTATATATTAATATAAATTAAATTGTATTCGTATAATCCACTCTTTTGATGAAGAGTCCTCTGAATGTGTACTGTGGACAATGCACCTGCTTCTAACTCCAAAATTATATTTTTAGCCGAGACAGTAAGCCTCTTACCGTCTTTAACCGCCATTTTTGTTGATAAGCTGCATAAACTTTAAGAATTGTAATCTAAATTTAAATAAGAACAATATGTTATCGTGAGAGATGTTGTGATTGGTGAACGCTGCACGATTGAACGAAACGAACGCAAATTCTCCATTTGTGCATTTAAACGCATGCACTATGTTGCGCTCAGAAATGCATTTGCGTTCATTTAAATGAACGCAGAAGTTCGTTTATAAACGCTAAGCGCTGAAAATTATACATGTGAATTGGTTAGCATCAATACCTTGACAAATCTGGTGATGCATATCAATCAGTTGATAAACAGTAGAATGGTCTTTTAAAAAGCCGAACTGCAGTAAACAACCCTTTCCATTAATTTACCAATACAACTTAACATCACTATTCGTCTGTAATTTGAGGCTAAGTTAGAGTTTCCTTATGTCGTTACCCATTAGGTAATAAAACTGTTCTAAAACTAGGATTAGACAATCGGAAATTTAGGTACCGTCACAACGACTCAAAGCAATACATCACCACATAGCATGATTCAAAGAAGTTAAAAGAAGAAAATGAAGGAATTATGAAAAGGCACTTGTAAAGACACTTGTACCTACGCCAACGTCAATGACACACAGACACACAGACACACAGACACACACGCACACACGCACGCACGCACGCACACACACACACACACTCACACACACGCACACATACACACATACACACACACACACACACACACACACACACACACACACACACACACACACACATACATACATACATACATACATGCATACATACATACATGCATGCATACATGCATACCAACCATTTAACCACGTTTACTGTACTAAAGCGAATCATACTCACGATAAAATGGCTAATATCCGAGTAAATCCAATACAAAGTTAACACCGTATATATTCCTTATATATTCCTATTAATAACTAACCACTTTACAGTTTGAAATGTTATTCAAACATGTCTTATTTCCAAATGTAAACTCATAAAGGCTCCACTGTGAAAAAACACGTCTCACGCCATCTTGATCACGTGATATTGTCGTCTGGGTCTGTAATAAACAAAGGAGTGAAAAATGATCCTTAAAACAAAAGGTAAAACATTGATTTCATTGTAGATCAATTACAAATATCATAAACTATATATTATGCAAAACACATATATTTCAACAACGTTAATAACAGTAATAATAATAATAACAATACTAAATAATAAATATTAATAATAATAATAATAGTAACAGTATTAATAATACATATTCATAATAATAATAAGACATAATACCAATACTACTACTAATAATAATAAAATAATAATTATACTGATAACAATAATAACAGTAATAATAATAATAACAATACTAAATAATAAATATTAATAATAATAATAATAGTAACAGTATTAATAATACATATTCATAATAATAATAAGACATAATACCAATACTACTACTACTAATAATAAAATAATAATTATACTGATAACAATAATAACAATAATAATAATAATAATAATAATAATAATAATAATAATAATAATGGTTATAATAATAATAATAATAATAATAATAATAATAATAACAATACTAAATAATAAATATTAGTAATAATAATAATAATAATAATAATAACAGCATTAATAATACATATTCATAATAATAATATTAATAACAGTACTAATACAAATAAAAATACTACTACTACTAATAATAATAATTATAATACCAATATTAATGATAATATACATAATACCAATACTACTTCTACTAATAATAAAATAATAATTATACTGATAACAATAATAATAATAATAATAATAATAATAATATAATAATAGTAATAATAATAATAATACACATAACAATAATAATAATGATAATGGTTATAATAATAATAATAATAATAACAATATTAATATTAATAATA